>PVJH01004788.1:0-120857 GCA_004026705.1 Nesogale talazaci | reverse complement strand
TAGTCCGGCTAAACATAAGGAAAAGGTGAAGTTTCTTTCTTTCTATTGTCCCAGGTGTTTTGAAGATCTACTCATTCAAGGCTCAGAACAAGAAGGCAGGCCTGTAGAGTACATAGGAGGACCCCTGCTCCCCCAGACGACCCCCCACCTCACCGCCATAATTGTTTTCTTTCTGCAAAGGCTGAAGCTCATTGCAGCATGTGTTGTAAGGGCTGTGTTCAGATCACCCTTACGTCACATCGCATGGTCTTCTGGTAACCCCAAGAAGATGCTCCTGCTGCTTTTCTCAGACTAGGGCCCCTCGTGCGTGCCCTGTCCAGATATATGCCATGCGTTCAGTGTGGCGGCAGGGAACCCAGCGCCGCAGCACGAGCGAAGGTGCCGGCTGTTTTGTTTGGGGCCGTCTTCCTGCCACCGATATTCCTGTCTCCACATGTCCTTCTGATTGCTTTCTCACTACTTCCCATCGGTGCCATCTTACTGAGTTTTATTCCTGTTCTGAAAATGCTGTGTTTTTCTTGTTCCCAAGCCCTCCCTCTGTGACCTCCAGGCCCCACTGCTCTTGTAGGACACAGGGCTTCCTGCCATCCTGGCAGCCACGGAAAGAGAACCAGTAACTTTGTCTCGTGATCCTGTTGTGTTAGGTTTGAGATGCTGGATGCCGCCAAGAACAGGATCCGGGTGAAGATCAGCTATCTGATGATGGCCCTGACCGTGGTCGGATGCATTTTCATGGTGACAGAGGGGAAGAAGGTGAGCTGGCCTTCCTGTCTGTCTGCCTCCTTATGCTTCCCACAACAAAGCTGTGGGAAAGCCAGGATGGGCCCTGGTATGGACCTACCAGAGCATTCTACACAGAAATCATCAGAAGTGAAGGAAGGCCTGGTTGGATAATGGGCTGACAGACCACTAACAGGTCCTGGATGTGGTATGGAGAGGCCTGTGGCCCAGTGGTGAGGAGTTGGGCTGCTGGCTGCAGAGTCAGCAGTTCGAAACCACCAGCTTCTCCCTGGGACAAAGAGGAGGATTTCTACTCTCTAGTCCAGAAGGGTCACTCAGAGTGGAAAGTGACTTTGAAAGTAGTGGGTTTGGTTCTGTTTTTTAACTTTCCTGTAAAAATTAAGTGTTTTCTTCGCACAGATGTCATAAATAATGTGACATCAGAGATATGACACGGGCCTGTTTGATACTGATCTCGTGCACGTTTACAAGCCCCTCTCAGAGCATGGACTCACTTACCCCTGGAATCCGGTGCCCATTCCCCATACTGGGGAGCTACTGGAAGCCCACGCTGCTCCATGCTGCTGGAGTAGCGAGCGTTTTGGGACTGATTAGAAACTGCTGTCCGCCGCACCATCAACGTCGAATAGCCCTCTTCAGAGCTGATTCTTCCCATGTGAGAGTAAATCGGTACAAGACGTTACCAGCTTATAAATTTCATGTATTTGGTATAAAAATTGAAACTGGCCTGTTACTGCAAGCCTCACAGAATCGAGACGGCTCACAAGGAGGGAGGAGCACAGAGAGAGAGAGGACGGCGGCCTCTCCCGGTTGTTCCCTCAAGCAGGGACCATTAGGATGGAAATTGCTGGAAGTCACTGATAGAGCATTTTGATAAAGTTGAGGATCCCCAAAGCTGAGCGTGTTTGATGAAAAAGCAGGAATCCAGAGAGTGTGAAAGTATGCAGGTGGGAAAGACATGCACACTAGCAGCGAAAAGAGGACAGGGGGAGAGAGGAAAATCAGAAGAATCTGCCCTTAACGGGAGGACACGGGGACAGGTCAGAGTCTGAAAGGAAAGTATAAGGAAGAAGCAAAAGGATTAAAAGAAAGGGACCTGGAGGTAGGGAAGAGGGTGAGGGTTAGCGCTTTCTTGTGTTTAACTGAACTAACCACTGTGGTAAACCATTACAAAGCACAAGGTTCCTGGAGGGAACTGCTGGACCCAGTGTGTAAGCAGCCGCTCCCCAGCATACCTGCCTTTCAATGCCCTGCCCTACCCTGCCCCCTGCTGTCCTCCCTGCAAGCGCCTGGCTTCCTGCCCTATCTGGCACAAGTCATCACCTGTGAAAATTTGTTTCCCTTTAGGCTGCCAGAAGGAACGAGTCATTAACAAGCCTGAACTTAGAAAAGAAAGCTCGTCTGAGAGAGGAGGCACTGAGAGAAGCAGAAGCATTGAAGGCCAAAGCCGAATAGCCAAGATGTCCTTAGTGGCTGGATTTTTTAATCTAGGAGTAAAATTGCAGCAACAATGCCTGCATTGAGAAGAATATAGTTCGAGGATGCATTTCTCAAAAGGATTGTTTGCACAAACTTAGATGCCCCTTTCTGTTCTAGAGGTACAAATAAATTCTCTTGACACATAACTTGTCTATAACTTACGGCTTTGATCCCAGTAAAATGCAACCTCTTAACCTTTGGGAGAAAATGGAATAGGGAAAAACAATTCATTTCACTTCAATGGTTAGGTATCGTCTTAGTCAGGTGTCCCCACTACCAAAATGGATTCTCTCCCAAAGACCACAATGCTGTCCATTTGTGTGATGGCCCGAACTGTTTACGCTTGTCTACTAACCTAAGGCTTGGCAATGCAGACCCACCCCGGTCCTGTGAAAGGCAGGCCTGGCAGTCTGATTCAGAGTGCGGCTGCAGGAGCCTCAGCGAGCAGTTCCACTCTGACCCATGAGGTCGCTGAGAGGGGGAATTGGCTTGGGGACACCAGGCTTGTTCTGTGTGCTCATTTCTGTAGCCATTAGGCCGCCAGCAGAGGACACTGCACTCCCCTGGTGCATCCTGCAGGCTGGCCTCCCTACCTGCCTGAGGCATCAGAGAACCGTGGGAAGCAGCCCGTCACACTGTCCATGGTGGGGCACGCTGACACACTGAGGCTGTGGGGCGGGCACTTTCTGAGTAAGCCCTGTCCAGGTGAAGAGAGTGCTCTGGCCCCAAATCTCTGAGGTCCCAACCTCATGGAGGGATTAGAGGCAAGCATAGCCCCCTCTTGTGCTCCGTGGCTTAGCTTTCCCGCTTCCTGTTTTTGTACTAGCCTCTTTAATTGTGAAAAGCTCATGTATTTTCTTACCACTGTATTACTGAAAGACAAGCATTTGCACCTGGTATGTGTCACATGTATAGTTTGGCTTATCTCCTCACCTCTAAGTATGGATGCTGGCTTCAGTGTTACACACATCAGTCATTCTCGCCGACTGCACAAGCGTGAGTGGGTGACAAGTCCTGCTGCAATCCCCTCTCAAAATGCAGTGCCCTCCGCATCTAAGACAGGTCTGCTGGCACACCTGAGTGTTACGTCAGCTGACCCTTTCCTCTCCAGACAAGTTCTTTGATTTTTTTTCCAATCATTTGCAAAGTTCTTATCAAAGGCATTGTTTCCTGTGCGTTTCAGCACGCTAGGTTTTCTGGCTTGTTTGGAACATTTGGATTGCACCTCACTGAAACAAGTGTTTTAGAAGTGGGTCTCTTGGGAAAGTAAGCTTTCTTTCTTCAAACGACACTATTTTAAACTTCTGAAGAGGCAATGTGAAATTGATGTATCGTAAAGATTTGCTGTAATAAATGTTTCATTAAAACACTCACAAATGTCACCATGCAGCAAGACGGTCTAGTCTTTTATGTCATTTTTCTATTCAGTAACTTAGAGGACTCTGTCTTTTATATATATTTGGCATCACTGCTCTCCGGTGGTGGGAGTAGGAGGCCCAGCCCCACTGCTGGAATTGAACCTCCATCCCAGTGGGCCGTAGTCCCGCACACAACCACTACGCCACCGGGGCTCAGCCCGAGGACTCTGTGTTTGTGGATTAAATATCAGTTCCTTGCTTAGGAATTCAGACCTGCCCTAAGCGACCCCTCTCCCAGCCTCTTAGCAACCATCCCCCACTCGGTCAGTCCTCAGCGCTTACCAAGCCAGTCGAAGGTGATGGCACCACTGTTGAGGTGCTAAAGAACACAAAAGAAGTTAATTTTCCCCTTTTCAGTTAAATTATTTTTATAATACATGTGCGTAAGTCCTAGATTTTCTTTTTCTACGTTACGTCTCCATAGATGAGGGCAGAAACGTTTCCGCTTTCTATTTCCTATAAGCACATGTGTTCCTAGAAGTTAGTAATTGAAGATAGAATCTGATTTTCAATCAGCAAAAAAGCGTTAGAATCAATTACTAAGAGTTCTTGAAATCGAGGCAGCCGGGCATGAAAGCTGTGATGACACCATCCATTGTCACTTGCCCCACCTGTTAAGCCCCTTGGCGATATAAAAACCACTATCTACAGAGATGAGCAAAATAGATGTTTACTTCCAGAGAATCTAGTGGCATCATGACCCACCAACCAGGAGGGGGCAAACTGGTAAGCGATCCGCTGTGAAGCGGGTAACCGAGCTAGAGACGCTTGGCTGTCCACTGTGGGTGCCGGCAGGCAGCGCCGGGGGCTTCCAGGCAGGTCACACTGCGCTGCTTGTGGAGGAGGAATCAGACGAGCATGAGGGAGCACGCTCACACCTCCCCTCACCACACACCACCAGACGGCGCAGCCTGCAGAGAGAGTGAGGACCCTTGGGAAGCCCAGCCAATTCTGACAAAGCCAAAGGGGGCTGGGTCTTTTCGGTGTCCAGACATGGTTTCAATTACGAAGATTACTCAGTTTCAACAATGCTGTTCTGCCTGCCCCGTGGGATGTCGCTTCAAGTGGGATAGTGTAGTAAGGTGATGGAACGCCGCCAGGAACGAATGAGAGCTGAATTATAGTAAAATAAACAAGTTTTATTGGGGAGGCAATAGCGCCGGGGTACTTGGACAGGCGCCTAGTGCCCATTGAAGGTAAAGGAGATGGGGATTGGAGGTTGAAGGCATGTCCAGGTCCTGACGGAGTGCAGAGCAGGCTGCGAGGTTAGGGAGGGCTGCACCAGCCAGAAAGCTGGTTGGAGGAGGTGGGGAAGGGTCAGGTCCAAAACGGCCACAGCAAGCCCACCTATCAGCATCTGGTCTGCATCCCCCCATCCCCACCCCAGTAGCAGACATCCTCTGCCCATCTCCCAAACCAAGAAGCCTGGAGTTACTCCAAACATCCTTTCATTTAACCAGGTATCCTGTAAGGTCAGCTTTGGCCCTCGACTGTAGAACCATCACCGAGAGGCCAGCAGGAAGCAGAACGCAGGGACAGCCGCAGAAATTAATCGCGGCCTCGGGATTTGCAGTCAGAAACCCCAAGTTCCACTCTGGCTTGTGCAACCACCTCGCTTTGTAAATTTACATGATAAGCCTCCTAAAGTATTGCAATCAGAGGTGTTTTGGGGGTTTTTTTTCATCCAAAAGTAGGCCTAAATTCAAAGGAACCACCTTTTAAAATATCCCATTTTCTGCTGGCATGGCTCTACTACTTGCTCTGCAAAGGGTTTAGTGGTCGCTCATCCATAGCTTAATAGTTTTGTCATTTTCCAAAGCTGCTGAGGCAATGATGTTTTCCACAGGATGACAAGCCGCTGAGATCACCACATCTGTGTGACCTTGTAATCTCTGTACGACCTCTCGCGTCTGAAGGTCCCAAATGTAAACCAGGTTATCCTCTGACCCAGAAACAATCCACTTTCCACCAGTCACGGAGAAATTAGCAAATATGCAGTACTTCTCGTTCTTATGGCCAGTGTAGGTCTTCAGACATCTGCCTCGGCTGTAATCCCAGAGTTTCAGAGTATTGTCCAGAGTTGCCGTGAGAATATATTTACCATTTGGAGAAAACTGTACAAAAGAGACGGGAGGGTTGTCGTCGTGGACGAGTGTTTTTAAACACTGGCCTGATGCAACGTCCCAGATTCTACAGAGGCCGTCGTAACTCCCTGACACCGCCAGGGCCCCCCCACAATGGAAATGAACTGCAGAAACCGGGTCCGAGTGAGCCGCCAGAGTCTTGAGGCACTTGCCCGTTTCCACCGCCCATATTTTCACGGTCTCATCAAAAGACCCTGAAATGACGAGGCTGGCCGGCGGGTTGAAGTCACAACAAAAGACGTAGTCGCGGTGGCCCTCGAGGGTCCTCAAGCATTTCCCAGCTCTGACATCCCATATCCTCAGCGTCTTGTCATCCGAGGCAGAAACGAGGCGGGTGGAATCTGACGACCAGGCAACGTCTGATACTTCCAGACCGTGGCCATGTAATGTGTTCGCATAGCGTCCATCACGGACTCTCCAGATTCTAATGAGCTTATCCGCTGAAGAACTTGCCAGCCACTCGCCACTGGGACTGAACTTCACGGACGACACGGCTCCCGTGTGTCCCACCAGAGTGGCCTGAAGAGTGTAGCGCGGCTTGGCCGGGGAGAGGGATTCCGGGAAGTCTCCGGGCTGCGCAGTGGCCATGGCGCTCCCGTGCCAGGGCTGGCCGTGGGCGAGGGGCCCCTCGCGGAGCCCAGCGGTTCAGTATTTCGACTTTCTACCCAGAAAAACGCAGACAAAACGATGGGCTCAAAAAAAAATAAATACATTAACGGCCTTCGAGCACGATACCTTCTGGAATGTCGCTTAATTGTACGGGATGAAGGGCCACCGAAACGGACCGCTTCAAAAACAGCTGGGAAATCCTATGAAGAGGGTCCTGTGAGGTTAAAATGCTCCTATTAGGCATTTTGTTGATGGCAAAAGGGGGGGCGGGGCGCAAGGATCCACACGGAAAGTATTTTTTTTTTTTTTTATGCTCAAGTCGTGGAGAACACGACGGAAATCGACTAGACAGTCACAGGCTTAGGTACTGGGAGGTGAAGCAAGCCCAGCTCCCGGCAGACTTCAGACCCGAAGAGGAACCTTTGAGCGGAATCCAAACGCGGGGTCTCAGAGGCAAGCACGGCGGCGCCCCGCCCACCGCCATCCCACAAGGAAGTGCGCTCCCGGCACCGGAGCCGTCGTTGACGTTGGGCTGCTACAGTGTCGGCGCTTCCCCTCCGGGCGGGCACCGAGTGGGAACGAATTAAGGACCTCGGGTCCCCTTAAAGACCGACGTCGGTACGTCTCCGAAAGCAGGGTTAGCGAATCGGCGCGGACCTTGACGACGAGGCCCCGCCCCTTGCTCGCCGAAATGACCAATAACACCGGCTCTCCTGCGCGTGCGCAAAGCAGTTGTAGTGATTTTCTTCCGGCTTTAGGCTTTTTTTTTTTTTGTTTCCGCCCCCGTTTCCGCTCTCCGCCCAGAAGAAGCCGGGAACAGAAGGCTGTCTTTACTGACCTTGTAGCGACCAGTGTCTTTTACTTAAGGGAACCTTCGTTCGTTTGGGGAAGATGAGTCTTACTGAAGAGGGCAGAACTGGCCACTGTCCCTTCACCTCGGAGCTCAGCCCACAGCTGGCACGTACACTATGCACACCGCACGCTTTTCGGAACCGTTCAGGCCCTGGATCCAGGTGCACCTGCTGTGGCTCCTGCTCCGTATGTGGCCTTGATTGTGAAGAGCCCGGTGGCATCAAGGCCTATATGACAACCAACGAGACAACGTATCGGAAAGGGAACAGTGACAGAATTTGTGCCCAGAGCGTAAAGCTTCCAACCCTGTAAACCTTGGGCCCTGGGAGTGCTGGGAGATCACACGAGCCAACGTGCGATTCCGTTCCTTAAAGTTTTAACTTCCGAGGAGAATTAGAAGATTCGGCTTGCCATGAAGGTGCTGAAGGGTAGCCATGAGAAAAGAGTTGTCGAGGGAGGTTAGAAATGAGGGGACGGTACTCTTAATTTGGGCTTTGGAGCTCTTTCCCTCGTTTTAAGAAGTAACTTGTGTCTCTGGAAGCATTATGTAAACTAGATGCGCTATGATGCTGTCAGTCAGGAATTAAAGTCGAATATGAATTTTGAAAAAAAAAAAGTCTCTCGTGTAACTATCAGTTTCACACCTCTGAGCTCAGAAGTAGGTGGTGTCCAGCTACCACTGCCAACTACTCTGAAAAGGGTCACATTCGAAGGTCCTGGGGAGAGTAAGAAAAAAATGTAGAGCAGGACTCAAAGTCAAAAGATAGAAGACTTGGGGGCTGAGTCCTGGTGGCCTAGTGGTTGAGTGCAGGACTGCGGCCCACTGGGTTGACAGTTCAAATCCAGCTCTCCAGGAGCAAGGCTGGGCTTCCTACTCCCACCAGGGCAGTGATGCCACACACACACAAAAATTATTAGAGGGATACTGCTGGAACCCCCAAAGCTATGGCCCTGGCCCTTCAGGCTTGGGACTGAACTCACCACTCTATTGGATCAATCAACCATTAAGATCACTACGGTGGCGTAGTGGTTGTGCGCGGGACTGCGGCCCACTGGGATGGAGGTTCAATTCCAGCTCCACAGGAGCAAAGGCTGGACCTCCTACTCCCACCACCAGAGGGCAGTGATGCCCCCAAAACCAAAAAAAAAAAAGATCAAAAGAGCAGCCTGAATGAGAGTTCCAAGGGTGTGGAAAGGAGGAATGGAATAGAAACCGTTAAACAAGTAGGAAATGTGATGGTATGCTACAGGGATTGGGATGGATGGGTTGAATCAGAAACATGCAATGTTACGTGTAAAACTATAATCTGCTCTTCACCCAATTCACAATTTGAAAGAAAGGTCTATGGCATACTTCTAGGTGGTGAATGCAAGACTTGCTCCTAGTTGCACTGAAGTGGACCCACCTCATGGTCACATCTGTAACAGCATTGACCATCCTTAGGCTGGCTGTCCTCATGGACTTGAAGGTCTCTGTCACCAGCCGCCCTCGTTCTCACAGACAGCGTGTGCTACCACACGGAAATGCGCTGTCGGGTTTTCTTGGCTGTCATCTTTACAGAAAGCAGATTGCCAGGCCATTTCTCCCATGGAGCCACTGGCCAAGTTTGAGCTGCCAACACTTGTCAGCCGCCAATTGTGACCCTACAGCTGGCTTGATATGCAGAAGGGAATTGGGTGGTTTAGTCTCAGCTAGTGTAAATTAACAATATAAGTGCGGTGAGGAGATCCTAACCCTATCCCTAACCCTGTTTAACAGCAACCCTAACACTAACCCTGACCCATTCCTAAGTCTAACACCAATCCTAACCCTAACTCTAACCCTAACCCTACTTCTAACACCAACCCTAACATTAACACTAATCCTAATCATTCTAACACAGGGTGCTCAATACAGCGATCTTGAACTACTAGTTGATTGCACATGTAGTGTAGGTAGATCACATGGCATTGAAAAAATAGACATAGGGCTGAGCCCCGGTGGCAGCGTGGTTGAGTGCGGGACTGCGGCCCACAGGTTTGGTGGTTCAAATACAGCAGTAGCTCTCCAGAAGCAAGGCTGGGCCTCCCACTCCCACCAGAGGGCAGTGATGCTCCCTCCAAAAAATAGACATAAGTCTATCATCAATCCTGTCACTTAATTGATATATAGCTCAGTCAATCAGATGCAATCTTAGGTGTCAAATGCATATGCAAACAATTGCGCTAAGTGCTGCAAAACAAGCTAAGTTACCACCAATTTTTAGACCTGTTTTTTTTCTCTTCAACATAAGAAAGGAGATTAAAATGAGTGGGGGATCTGGATCAAGTAAGAAGATAAAAATGTATCACTTTCATACAAAATGGGAGATTTTGACAGTACAATCCAACATTCAGCTGAAGTCTAGAGTGCATGAACAGTTCTGGAACTTACTCGCAGAGGGGAAATACCCAAACATGAGAAAATGTGCTACCTTGTGACTGCATTATTCTGCTCTACTTATTTATGTGAGCCAGCCTTTTCCCACATCAAGATCATGAAGTCCAAGTGCCATTCTGACTGTCAGCAGCTACTATCCTGACTATGCATCCTTGGCTCATTCCTTTCGGTGTAAATCATTAGAGGAAACTCAGGTAATGAAAAAAAAATGTACATAGTTAATTGTGTTGTGCAATATGAACTCATGCGGTTATGCAAGGTACATAAACATACATTGTACATATAAAGAATACATCTATGAATAGATGTAATAAATAAAAATGTATGTTTTGCATTTTTGTAGTTGATCACTTTGACTTGATCATTTTATAAGTAGCTCACGTGCTCTAACCTAATCCTATCCCTAAATCTAACACAACGCTAGTCCTAACCCTAACTCTAACACCAACCATAACCCAAACTCTAACACCAACCGTTACCCTCAACCGAAACCCAACCCTAAACCTAACCCTAAGTCTCACACTAACCCTAATCCTCAGCTTAACCCTAAGTCTAACACCAACTGTAGCCCTAAACCGAAGTCTAAACCTAACCCGGAGTCTGCCACCCACCTTAACTCTAACTCTAACCCTAACTCTAAATCCAACACCAATCCTACCCCTAACCCTAACCGTGAACCAAACCCTAACCCTAAGCCATATATTTCCTTAGTGAAGTTTGCACTGTGAGTTCTGAACTTCCATGATAGAGAGTGAACCTGCATGCGCCACCGTTTTCCTTAGAACCCCGAAACTCCAGAAGGTACGTAAATTTGAACTCCGAGACATGAGACTGCTGGAGGTGCCACTGAACAAAGGCAGGCGAATCTTTGAGAGACAACTTTGTGATGAAACACCTCAACTTCCAGGGGGAAAAGATAAGGAATCTTAGTGGACCACGGAGAGAAATGAAACTTCTGAGTGTACTATTTTGCTTGTTTGTTTGTTTTTGTGGGCCTCACTGCCCTCTGGTTGTGGGAGCCACCCAGTGCCGCTCCTAAGAGCCGCCGCTGGATTTGAACCACCAAGCCTGCAGGCCGCAGTCAGGCACTCACCCACTTACGCCACCGGGGCTCAGCCTGAGTGTGCTATTGTACTGCTAAGGCAGCATCTTCATGCAGTAGTGAGGCACAGGAAGCTGCGCCTTTCGCTGGATCCATTAGGCAAGACATCTCTGAAAGTAATGTTGAGCAGGGAGAGATGAAACTGTGGTAGCATCATTGTACAGAGGCACGGGAACCTCACAAGGGAAAGGTTTTTGTGAAACAACTGAACTTCCATGACAAAGAGTTTTCAGGAAACTCTCAAACTTCATGAGTCAATATTGTTCGGAGACAAAAGAAACTTCCAGAGGCACCCTTGAACTAAGAAACAGTGAGCTGCAGGAGCTGGGTTTCCCTCGGGCACAAACTAAAAGAGCCCTGCTTCGGAAATTTAAGGAAACTCCACCAAACTCACTGAAGTTCACTTTTCTCCGGAAAGCTCAACATCCTTAGTAAAGTTTACACTGTGACCCCTGAACTTCCACTGTTGTGAACCTGCACAATTCACTGTTTTCCTGAAACTCACGAATCTCCACTTCTCTGAAGTGGAACTGAGAGAAATGAAAGCACCATGGATCGGAGGCTCGTGAAACTCGGAGAGGCAACTTTGTGGTGAAACACCTGAACTTCTACGACAAAAAGTTTTCATGAGGATAATGATTCTTCATGAATCAAGGTGGGTTCATCTGAGAGAAATGAAACTGCTGGGTGTGCCATTTACTCACAAACAAATATCAGAATGAGGTCGTGTGGTAATGAAGCACCAGATCCTGTGCGATTCACCTTTTTTGTAGACCTATGAAAGGTAAAGTTGAACTGAGAAAGATGAAACTTCTGGAATCTTCATTGAACCTCAAAGAGGTTTTTATGGGGGCGGGGGGGGGGAGAAGAAGCAAACCTGAACTTTCATGACAAGACATTTTCAGGAGACTCATGAATTTCACGGGTCAATGTGAGACAAAGCACCATAGGGAGTGTCTTGAAATGAGATATCAGCAGGTTTCATGGTTTTCCCAGAGACCTGATGGAAAATCAACTATCTGTAGGCGGCGCTGTTATACTTGCAAACATCATCTTTAAGGAGCACATTAGCCCAGAAGCTCAATAATTCCAATAATTTCCAATTTAGGGAAACACAGTGAAACCCTGTGAAATGCAATTTTATCCAATATCACGACCCTCCAGAAGGCACAGTGGTTTCGTGCCACATGATCCTTCATGAACCAGTAGAGTTCAGAGACCCAGGAACCTGCACGACTCAGTTTTATCTTAGACCCATGAATCTCCATGAGGCAATGTGTTTCTGAAAGAAGGAAAACTGCTCCCAGCCCCGGTAGTCCAGTTGCCCTGAGACTGTTGAAACTCTGTGGGCAGTTTTAGTCAGACACCCGCATTTCCATGTAGCACAGGTCCTTGCACACATGAAACTACATGTGTCATTGTAGTGCTTAGACACATGATCCTGAAGGATTCGTGGTTTTCCATGGAACCTTGAATCTCCAAGGGATAATATTGGTCAGAAGGAAAAGAAACCAACTGCAAGAAGCACAGTTGTACTGGCAAATATTAGGGTTAGATTTGGTGTTAGATTTAGGATTAGGATTAAGGTTGGGGTTACGATTAGGCTTAGGGTAGACTTGGTGTTAGGGTTAGGATTAGAGTTAGGGATAAAGTTAGGTTTAGGGTTAAGGTTTGAGTTACTATTAGGGTTAGGATTAAGTTTAGGTTTGGTATTAGATTTAGGGTTAGGAGTCAGGTTAGGATTACAGTTAGAATTAGATTTAGGAGTAGAGTTAGGTTAGGATTAGGGTTAGGGTTGGTGTCATATTTAGCGTTAGGGTGAGGGTATGTGTTAGACGAAGGGTTAGACTTAGCATTAGGGTAGGTTTAGTGTTGTAAATGGACGAGACGCAGAGGAACGAGAAGGACACAGAATGAAATGGTAAGAAAGCAGAGACTGCAGCTGACTCAGGCATGCAGTCAAGAACTGGGCTGTGTCCTTTCTTTTATTCATACTCAAATTTGGGAAACTTGCCTGGTTGCATTTACTCAGAATCTAAAAAAATTGATAAGCAACATTCTTGGAACAACATTATCTAAAAAAAAACCAGGTGCTGTGAAAATGTAATCTACAAAGCAAAGAACAGAGACAAAATAAACTCCAGAATAACACTTTATGTCAAGGACATCTCCTTGATTGTCAAAACACCTGTCTACAGATTATTTTTGACCTCGAATGTGTATTCTTGAAGTTTTGATTTGTACCCAAGTTCTAATCATGCTTTGGCTACATTTAGGTTTGGTGTCGATTTAGGGTTAGGGTTGGGTCGGTGTTAGGGTTGGGATTAGGATTAGGGTTAGGGTTGTTCTTCAATTTAGGGTTAGGGTTAGAGCTACAGTTGGGGTTAGGGTTAAGATTAGGTTTGGTGTTAGATTTAGGGTTAGGGTTAGCATTAGGGTTAGGGTTAAGGTTAGACTTAGGTTTAGGGTTAAGGTTAGACTTAGGGTTAGGTTTTGTTTTAAGTTAGTGTTAGTTTTAAGGTTGGAGCTAGGGTTAGAGTTAGGTAGGTATAGGGTTAGGGTTAAGATTAGGATTAGGGTTAGGATCAATGTTAGGGTTAGGGTTAGACTCAGGGTTAGGTTTAGAGTTAGGTCTAGGGTTGGTTAGGGTTAGGGTTAGGATTTGTGTTAGTCTTAGAGTTAGGTTTAGGGTTAGCAGTAGGGTTTGTGTTAGATATAAGGGTAGACTTAGGTTTAGCATTAGGGGTAGGATAGGGTTAGGATTACATTTGGTGTTAGATTTATGGTTATGGTTATGGTTTGAGAGGGATTTAGGATTAATTTTAGGGCCGGGTTAGGATGGGGTTAAGTTTAGGGTCAAGATTGGTGTTAGAGTGAGGGTTATGGTTAGGGCTAGCATTAGGGTTATGGTTAAACTTGTGTTTAGGGTTAGTGCTTGATCTAGGGTTAGGGGTAGGGTTAAACTCAGGGTTAGGGTTAGATTTGGGATTAGAGTTAGGATTATGGTTAGGTTTAGGGTTAGTGAGGTTTAAGGGTAAGGTTAGGTTTACGGTTAAGGTTAGGGTCAAGATTGGTGTTAGATTTAGGGTTAGGTTTAGAATTAGGGCTATGGTTAGATTTAGGGTTGCAGTTAGGATCAGGATTGGTGTTACATTGAGGGTTAAGTTTAGGGTTAGGATCAGGGTTAGGGTTAGGGTTCGAGGTAGTGTAAGGCTTAGAGTTAGCATTAAACTTGAGGTAAGGGTTAGGGTATGGTTAGGCTTAGGCTTAAGTTTAGGGTTATCATTAGGGTCAGTGTTAGGATTAGGCTTAGGGTTAGGGTAAGGGTTAGACTTAAGTTTAGGGTTAGGGTTAGGGTTCAAGTTAGGGTCAAGATTGTTGTTACACATAGGGTTAGGGTTACCATTAGGGTTAGGTTGGGTTTAGGGTTAGATTTAGGATTACAGTTAATGTATACTTATAGCTAGGTTTAGGCTTAGGGTTAAGGTTAGACTTAGGGTTAGGGTTAGAGTTAGGATTATGGGTAGGATCAGCATTAGGGTCAGGTTTAGAGTTAGATTTAGGATTAGAGTTAGGGTTAGGGTTAGACTTGGGGTTGTATTTAGGGTTAGGATTAGCTTTAGGCTTAGGGTTGGGGTAGAGGTAAGGTTAGGGTTAGACTTAGTTTTAGGGTTAGGGTTAGGTTTAGTGTTGGTGTTAGGACTAAGGTTAGACTTAGGCTTAGGGTTGGTGTTAGACTTATGCTTAGGGTTAGGGTTAGAGTTAGATTAAGGTTAGCATTGGGTTAGGATTAGGTTTAAGGTTAGGATTAGCATTAGGGTTAGGGTTAGTTTTAGATTTAGGTGTAGGGTTAGGTTAGGGTTTAACTTATTGTTAGGGTTAGTGTTAGACTTTGGGGTAGGTTTAAGGATAGGCTTAGGTTTAAACTTAGTCTTAGGGTTAGTGTTAGACTTATGGTTAGGGTTGGACTTAGGATTAGGGTTGGGATAGGTTTAGATTTCGTTTTAGACTTAGGGTTACAGTTAGGGTTTGGAGTAGAGTCAGAGTTAGCGTTAGGGTTAGACTTAAATTTAGGGTTGGGTTAGGATTAGGGTTAGGTTTATGATTAGGGTCTGAGTGAGACTTGAGGTTGGGTTTATTGTTAGGGTTAGTGTTCGCCTTAAGATTGGAGTTAGGGCTAAGGTTAGGATCAAGATTGGTGTTAGATTGATGGTTTAGGGTTGGGTTAGAATTAGGACGGGCTACTGTTAGGGTTACAGTTAGAGTCAGTTTTGGTATTACGGTGAATGTTAGGGTTAGGGTAGCATTAGGGTTAGGGTTTGAGTTAGACGTAGGGTTAGGTCTTGGGTTAAGGTAAGGTGTAGTGTTAAGTTTAGAGTTCGGGTTAAAGTTAGGGTTGGTGTTGACTTTGGTTTAGGGTGAGGGTTAAATTTAGGGTTAGGTTTCAGGTTCAAGTCAGGGTTAGGGTTCGTATTAGGGTTAGGATTAGAGTTAGGCTTTCCATTTATTATCTGGTTAGGGTTAGGTTTAGGGTTGGTGTTAGACAGAATGGTTGTTAGATTTAGGGTTAGGGGTAGGGGTAGGGTTGGTATTAGATTTAGGGTTATGTTTAGCTTTGAAGTTAGAGTTAGGTTTAGGATTAGGGCTAGGATTAGGCTGAGGCCTAGGGTCACAGGGTTAAGTTTGGTGTTAGATTTAGTGTTGTGGTTAGGATTGGGATTAGGGATAGGGTAAGACAGGGTTAGGGTCAGACTTAGGTTAGGGGCTACAGTTGGGGTTAGGGCTAGGATTAGGGTTGCTGTTAGACTTAGGGGTAAGTTTAGGATTATGATAAGGTTAGGGTTGGTGTTAAGGTTAGGTGAAGGATATCATTAGGATTAGGGTTAGGGTTAGGGATGGTGCTAGATTTAGGGTTAAGATTAGGTTTGGGGTTAGAGTCAGATTTAGGGATTGGTTTGGGTTTGGGTTAGGATTAGAGTTTGTGTTAGACTTAGGTTTAGGTTTACTGTTATGGTCAGGTTTAGACTTACGGTTAGCTTCAGGGTTAGTTTTAGGGTTAGGATTAAGCTTAGGTTGGTGTTACGCATAGGAGTGGGTTTGGGGTGGGTTTATGGATAGGGTGAGGGTGATGCTTGGTGTTAGACTTGGTGTTGGAGTTAGACTTGATGTTAGAATTAACGTAAGGGTTAGGTAAGGTTTGGTATTTGATTTAGGGTTAGAGTTGAGTTTAGATTCAGAGTTAGGGTTGTGTTAGACTTAGAGTTAGGGTTGGTAATATATTTAGGGTTAAATTTAGGGTTAGTGTAAGTGTTAGACTCGGGGTTAAAGTTAAGTTTAGGGTTAGGATTAGGGTTAGGTTTGGTGTTAGATTTAGGGTTAGGGTTAGGTTAAGGTTAGGGTGAGGGTGAATGTTATAATTGGGTTAGGCTTATTTTAGGTTTGGTGTTAGACTTAGGGTTAGGGTTAGGTTAAGGTTAGGGTGAGGGTGAATGTTATAATTGGGTTAGGCTTATTTTAGGTTTGGTGTTAGACTTAGGGTTAGGGTTAGGGTTAGGTTAAGGTTAGGGTGAGGGTGAATGTTATAATTGGGTTAGGCTTATGGTTGGTGTTAGACTTAGGGTTAGAGTTAGGGTTAGTGTGGCAGTCATGTACTCTTGTGTCAATTTCATGATTGGGATGTAGGGGTGGAGACTGGCCTGCTAATTGCCAATGAGACCTCTGTGTGGACATGGCTTTCTCCTGAGAATTCTGGGAAATCTCATGGAATTTTCCCCTTGGAGTTGACTCAAGACTCAGTCCTTGGGAGACATTGCAGCTGACAAGACAACATGGCAGCATGCTGATAGATCCTGATTCCTGGCAACTGGAGGAGCCAGAGGAGAAGCCACATGGGCTTACCCTGATGGAACAAGACCTCTGAAGTTGGAAAAGTCAAGTAGAGATCCCTACCAGTGCTGGGATGCTTCTATCACCACTGGATACACAAGACTCTGCACTCACTGGCTTGTGATTGTTCTGGTGTCATTGCATGTGCTTCATGAGTCTGAAGAAGACTTGATAGACTGGTATTGGACATGTGAGTTTATATTGACTGGTATTGGACATGTGAGTTTATATTGGACTTATGACCTTGGACTAGACTGGGTTGGGATGCTTTCTCAATGTTCCATTCCTCTTATCTATAAACCTCTCACTTATAAACCTATGTCTGTTTATGAATTTGTTTCTCTAGTCTACCCGGACTAAAAGTTAGGTTAGGGTTAGGGTCAGGTTTAGAATGAGGGTTGGTGTTAGACTTATGGTTAGGGTTAGGGTTGGTGCTAAGGTCAGGGTTAGGGT
Source organism: Nesogale talazaci (assembly GCA_004026705.1). Classification (NCBI taxonomy): domain Eukaryota; kingdom Metazoa; phylum Chordata; class Mammalia; order Afrosoricida; family Tenrecidae; genus Nesogale; species Nesogale talazaci. The sequence goes on along the minus strand of PVJH01004788.1, from coordinate 103,754 downwards.
CATGATCAGGGTTATGATTAGATTTAGGGTTGGACTTAAGGTTAGGTTTAGGGTTAGGGTAGGGGTAGACTTTAGGTTATGGTTAGTTTTAGATTTAGGATTAAAGTTAGGTTTAGGGTAGGGTTTTGATTTAAGGTTAGGGTTAGTGTTAGACAGGTTTATTATTAACAATAACTTTAGTGTTAGGTGAGGATTGGTGTTAGATTTAGGATTAAGGTTTGGTATAAGATTTATGGTTATGGTTAGGTTTAAGTTGAGGATTAGAGTTAGGGTTAGTGGCAGACTTAGGATTAGGGTTAAATTTAGGGTTAGCTTTAGGATTAGGGGTAGGTTGAGGGATAGGGTGAGGGTGAGGTTTAGGGTTGGTACCACACTTACATTTAGAGTTGTGATTAGGGTTACTCTTAGTATTAGCATGAGGGTTAGCTAGATTTAGGATTAGGGCGATGTTAGATTTAGCATTAGGGTTTGGATTAGGATTAGATTTAGGGTTAGGTTTAGATTTAGGGTTTGGGTTAGAATTACGTATACACTTAGGGTGAGCGTTAGGGTTAACATTAGGGGTAGGGTTAGGAGTAAGGTCAGGGTTGGGCTTAGACGTAAGTTTGGGGTTAGTGCTAGGTAAGTGTGAGCGTTGGTGTTAGACTTAGGGGTAGAATCAAGGGTAGGGTAGGGTTAGGGGTATACTTAGTGTTAGGGTTAGGATTTGGGTTAGCTTTGGTGTTAGGCTTAGGGTTAGGGATAGAGTTAGCATTAGGCTTATGGGCTAAGGGTAGGATTAGGGTTAGACTTCAGGTTAGGGTTAGGCTTGGTGTTTAGGTTCGGGATAGGTTTAGAATTAGAGCTGTGGTTAGGGTTAGTGTGAGCGTTGGTGTTGATTTAGGCTGGGATTGGGGTAGGCTTAGAGTACGGGCTGGTGTTAGGCTTAGGGTGAGAATTGGTTTTAGACTTAAGCAGAGCATTAGGTTTCAGTTTAGGCTTAGGGGCCAGGTGTAGACTTCGGGTTCGGGTTGGGGTTAGGGTTAGGATGGGTGTGATCCTTAGGATTGGGGCTAGGGTTAGTATTGGGGTTGGTGTTATATTGAGGGTTAGGATTAAAATTAGGATTAGGGTTAGCGTAAAGTGTCAGGTTAGAGCTCCTGATAACCCTAACCTAAACCTGACCCTGTCTAATATCAAAACTAACACTAACCCTAACCTAACCCTTATCCTAACTGTAGACCTATGCCCCATCCAAACCCTCATCCCAAATCTAACACCAGCCCTAACCCTAAGTCTAAAGCAAACCCTGACCCTAAACCTAATTCTAACCCTAAGCCTAATCCTAACTCTAAAACCAACACTAACCCTAACAATCACCATAACTCTAACCCTAACACCAACTCTAATCTGAACTCTAACACTTGCCCTAAGTTAACACAAACCCTAACCCTGAATCTAAACCTAACCCTAACCCTAAATCTAACCCCAAACCTTACTTTATCTATAATCCTAAACATAATTCTGACACCAACGCTTGCACTAACCCCAACCCTAAGGCTACGTCTAACACCAAGCATGACCCTGACCTTAACATAAACAATAATCCTAACTCTAACCCTATCTCTAGCCATAAACCTACATTTAAACCAGTCCTAACATATTTAACCCTAAGTCTAAAACCAACTCTAACCCTAACATTAACCCAAACCCTAAACTTAACTTTAACCCTAAGCCTAAACCATACCCCTAGTTAACTCTAAACCTAACCCTAACCACAACCATACACCTAACCCTAAACCTAACACTAAGTCTAATACCAATCTTAACTCTAACCTGTCTAAAATCAAACCTAATACTAACCAGAACTCTAACTGTAACCTACTAACACTAACTCTAACACCAAACCGAGGGCTAAATCTAATGCAAACCTAACCCTAACTCATAACCCTAAGCCTTACCTGAACCCTAAATATAATCCTCACCCTATGTCTAACACCAACCCTAACTGGAACCCTAATCCTATCTCTAGTCCTAACCCTAAGGATAACACCAGTCTTAACTTTAACCCTAAACCGATGTCTAACACCAACCCTAACCCAAACCCTAGCCTTAATCCTAACCGTAACCCTGTTAAATATAACCCTAACCCTAAGTCTAACCACAATCTAAAACTCTAACCTTAACCCTAATCACAGCCCTAACCCTAAATCTAAAACCAACCCTAATCCTAAAGCTAACCTTAACCCAAATCCTGATCTTAAGTCTAACATCAACACTAACCCTAACCATTGCACTAACTTTAACCCTCATCCTATGTCTAACACCAATCCTAACTATAAAACTAACCCTCACCCTACTCCTAAACTTATCTCTAACCCTACTCCTAAAACTAAAATGAGCCCTAATCCTAACCCCAAGTCTAAAGCCAACCTTAATCCTAACCCTAGCCCTCACTATAATCCTAACCCTAATTCTAACCTTAACCCTAACCCTAAGTCTAACACCAACACTAACCCTAACCTTAACATTCCCTAATTCAACACCAACCCAAACATTAATGCTAACCCTAACCCAGCTCTAACTCTAACCCTAAAACTAATTCTAACCTTAACCCTAATCCCAACCCTAGCCCTAACACTAACCCTAAACCCACCCCGAACTCTAACCCTTACCCTAAGTCTAACAGCAAACCTAACACTAACTCTACCCCTAACCTGAAATCTAACCCGACTCCTAAACCTAACTCTAACCGAAAACCTTATCTCTAACCATAACCATCAATCTAACACCAGCCCTCACACTAGCCACAACCCTAGCCCTAAGTCTAACTCCAAACTTAATCCACCATAATCCTAACTCTATCTCTAACTCTAACCATAACTCTGACACCAGCCCTAATCCTCACCCTAACCCTAAGTCTACCACCATCCCTAAACATAATGCTGACCATACCCCTCCCCCTAAGACTAACATTAAGTTTAACCATACCCTAACTCTAACACTAACCCTAAGTCTAACCCCAAACCTTTCCCTATCTCTAACCCTAACCATAAATCTTATACCAGCCCTCAACTAACTACAACCCTAACCCTAATTCTAACTCTAACAGTAAGTCTAATAAAAACCCTAACCATATCCCTAAACCCAACTCTAAACCTAACTCTAATCCTAACCACAATCCTAACCCTAAGTCTATCAACCCTAATCCTAACTCTGTAAACAAACCTAACCCTAACCTTAACCCTAAATGTAACTCGAATGCAAACCCTAACCTTAAGCCTAACACCAACCCTAACTCTAACCCTAACACGATGCCTAAAACTAACCCAAAGTCTCACACTCAACCTAAACCTAACTCTAACCCTAACACTAACCCTAATTCTAAGTCTAACTCAACACTAACCCTAGGTTTAAACCTAAGCCTAACCCTAGCCCAAAGTTTAACACAAAACGTAAGCCTAAGTGTAACAGAAACCCTAACAATAACCAACCCTAATGCAAACCTAAGCCTAACCAAAACCCTAACCCTAAATCTAAGCCTTACCCTAAGTGTTAACCCAATAACCCAACCCAAACAGTAACCTTAACCCTAACTGTAACCCTAATTTTAACTCTAATCCTAAACCTAACACTAACCCTAGCACTAACATTGAACATAATTCTGACTCTAACCCTAACCCCAACCCAAACCTTAACCTGGACTCTAACCCTAATTCAACACTTCCCCTAACCATAAGCGTGTTAACTCTAACTCAATGCAAACCCTAAACCTAACCCTAACTCTAGCCTTAACCCTCACCCTAAATCGAACACCAACTCTAACCATGACACAAAATCTAACCCTACCCCAACCATAATCAGAACCAAAACACAGATTAGAACCAACCCTAATCCTAACCCTAACTGTAACCCTAGAACTAATCCTAACCCTAATCCTAAGTGTAACACCAAAATTAACTTAACCCTAACCCTAATAACCCTAAACCTAACATCAACCCTAACATTAACCCTATGTCTAACACCAAGCCTAACCCTGTCTAGCACCTACCCTAACATTTACCCTAAACTTAACTTTTACGCCAAACCTAACTCTAAACCTAAACCTAACACTAACACTAACCCTAACACAGAATCTAATGTTAAATGTAACCCTAGCCCTAACCCTCACCTTAACCCTATGCCCAACACTAACATTAACCCTAATCTTAACTCTAACACTAATCCTAAACCTAAAATTAACTCTAACCCTAATACTAACCATAATGCCAAGTCTAACACCAACCTTAAACCTAACCCTAACTCTCACACTCACTCTAGGTCTAACACCAACTGTAAACCTAACACTAATTCTAACCATAAGTCCAATGACAAACTACCCCAGCCCTAATGATAACGCTGACTACACCCACCTGTACTCTAACCCTAACCTAACGCTACGCCTGAGTCTAACAGCAAGTTTAACTGAAACCCTAGCCCTACCCCTAACACAAACCCTAACCCTAAGACTAACCCTAACCCTAATATTAACCCTATCCCTAATCCTAACCATAAACCTAAACCTAACTGAAAACCTAACACTAACCCTAAACTCAAGTCTAACACCAACCCTATCCTAACCCTAATGCTAATCCTAACCCTAATTTTAACCCTAACTGGAATTCTAACCCTAAGTCTGAAACCAAACATAATCCTGACCCTAAGCTTTCCACACACTAACCCTAACCCTAATCGTAACAATATCCATAACCGTAACTCTAACTCTAAAACTAAGTCTAACACCAACACTAAATTTAACGCTCACTCTAACGCCAAACCTAACAGTGAGTCTAACCCTAAACCTAACCCTGACCCAAACCTTCCTAACAAATCAACCCTAAACCTAACTTTACCCCTAACCCTAAAACTAATCATAACCTTAAGCCTAACTCTAATTAAAACTCTAATCTTAAACTTAACCCTAACCCTAACTTTAACCCAACCCAAACACTAATACCAACTCTAACCTTAATGGCAACCCCTACTATAATCTGGTCCCTCATAACCTTAAGTCTATCACCAACCCTACCACTAACCCTAAACTTACCCATTTCTAACCCTAAATGTAACATGAAACTTAATGCTAACACAGACTCTAACTTTAACCCTCACCCTATGTCTAACACCAACCCTAATGTAATCCTAATCTTAACCCTAACCCTATCTCTAACTCTAACACCAACACCATTCTTAACCTTAAATCTAGCCCTACTTCTTCTCTCTTTTTAAATCATTTTATTGGGGGGCTCATACAATTCTTAGCACAATCTATACATATGTCTATTGTATGCAAAACATATTTGTACCTTTGATGCCATCATCATCTTCATAATATTTTCTTTCTACTTAAGCCCTTGTAATTTTTCTGCTCCCTCCCTGCTCCCCCTTCCCTTGTGAACCCTTGATAATTTATAATTATTTTATCATATCAAACATTGTCTGATGTCTCTTTACCCACTGTTAATAACCCTAACCCTCACCCTAAGTTTAACACAAAACCTAACTTTAACCCTAACAACCCTAACTTTAACCCTAAAAGTAACCCTATCCTAACCCTAAGTCTAACCCAACCCTAAGCCTAACCCTAAGTCTAACATAAACCCTAACCCTAAGTCTAACACCAACCTCAACTAAAGTGATCAGACATGCCACTTTTGCGGGACAGTCCCGATTTTAAACAATTTTCCCCGCGTCCCATGGCACTTAAAATAAAATTGGAAAGAATGCATGACAAGCTAGGGAATGGCAGAATGGGAAGGGAATGTACCCCCCTTTTCCCCCCTCCCCCCCTCGTCAATGGTGTCTCGCTTTACCAATGTTAAAATTTGGTCATTTTACAAACCCAACTCTAGGGGCTGAGCCCTGGTGGAGCAGTGGTTGTGTGTGGGACTGCAGCCCACAGAGTTGACGGTTCAAATCCAGCAGCAGCTCTCCAGTAGCAAGACTGGCCTCCTACTCCCACCAGGGCAGTGATGCCACACACACACACAAAGAAAAACCCAATTCTAAATCTTACCCTTAATGACCACCCTATCACTAAGTCTAACACCAACCAAATCCCAACCATAACCATAATCCTAATGTTAACTTATTCTTTCCTTCACTTTAACCCCAAACCTAAATTTAACTCTAATCCTAACCTTTACCCCAATCCTACCTTGAACCCTAACCCTCACAGCAACCCTAATACTAACTCTAACCCTAATTTTAACCCTAATCCTAACAATAACCCTAACCCTGTGTAGCACAAAACCTAACCTGAACCCTAAAAATAACCCTAACTTTAACCCTAACACCAACTCTAATCTTAACAGTACTAAGCATAACCATTAACACTAACCCTCACCCGAAGTATTAACACAGAACTGTAACCTAATCCTAGCAATAACCGCCTATAAACCTAACACCAAGTCTAACACCAAACCTAACCCTAACTCTAAACACTTGTCTAACAACCCTAACCCTAATGCTAACAACCCTAACTCTAAAGCTAACACTAAGTCTGACACCAACTCTAACCCTAACCTTTACCCTAACCCAACTTTATCTCTAACCATAAACTTCACCCTTACTCTAACCCAAACACTAATCCCAAGTCTAAAACCAAAACACTGTCTAACATCAATCCTAACCATAAACCAAAATTCTAAACCTAACTGTAGCCCTGAATCTAACACCAACCCTAGTCATAACCCTAACCAAACCACAACCCTAGCCCAAAGCTAACCTTCATTCTAACATGAACCCCAACTCTAACCCTAACACCAACCCTAACCCATTCCTAACACTAAACTTGTCTAATTCTGAACCTTAACCCTAATTCTGAAACTAACCCTAAGTCTATCACTAAACCTAAACCTAATCTTAAGTCTAACACCAACTTTAAACCTAACCCAAACCTTAACCCAAAGTCTAACATGAACCCTAAACCTAACCCTAATTTTAACTGTTTAACCCCAGCATTAATCCTTACTCGAACACAAAATCTAACCCTAACAATAATCATAACTTTAAGCCTAACACCAAGCTTAACCCTAACCCAACCCTAGTCCTAAACCAAACCCTAAGTCGAACAGCACCACTAACCACAACCCTAAGTGTAAAACGGCAGTAACCCAGACCTTAACGCTAACCATAACCCTTACACCAAGTCTACACAAAACCTAACCCTAATAATAACCATAACTAACCCTAAGAGCAACCCAAACCGTCTAAACCTTTACCTAATCCTAACCCTTATCCTAAGTATAACACCAACCCTAAATCTAACTCTAATTTTAGTCCTAACCCTATGAATAACACCAGCACTAACTCTCTCACCCTAGGGCTAACACAAAAACCTAATCCTAACTCTAAAAATAGTCTGTACTCTAACCCTAACCTACTAACCCAAACACTAAGTCTAATACCAGCTCCAAACATAACCCTAACCTAATGACTACCCTAACCCCAATCCTAAATTTAACACCAGCACTAACCTTAACACTAATCATAATGCTCACTCTAACCCTTAACCTAACGTGAACCATAGCAATACTTATAACTCTAAGATCAACACTAAAACCAAACCTAACCATAACCCGAACCTTAAACCTGTTTAATGCAGCCCAAACCCTAATGCTAACCTTAGCTCTAATGCTAAATTTAACCCTAACATTAAGTCTAATACTAAACCGAACACTAACCCTAAGACCAACCGTAACCCTAAACCTAACAGCAACACTAAAGCTAGCCCTCACTCTAACACCAACCCTAATAACCCTAACACTAAACTTTAATCTTAATTCTAACACCAACCCAAACCTTAACGTTCACACTAATCCTAATAACCTAATTCTAACCCTAACACCAACCCTAATCCCATGCGAACCGTAACACTAATCATCTAACACCAACCCTAAACGTAACCCTAAGTCTAACACCAAAGTTAACCCTAACTCCAACACCAACCCTAAACGCAAGTTTAACTCAACCCTAACCCTATACCCAATTCTACTAACCTTAATTCTACTCTAACCCTACCATGCAGCCTAAGTCTAACACCAAACCTAACACTAACCCTATTACCATCTTTGGACTTGTTTGAAGCACGTAGTTATACACACATTTACTTATGTTCTCACAGTAATTAAGAAGGCCTCCACGAACTTCCTTTTGTAACATTGTGAAGAAGGCTTTTTCTTGATTTTACTTCAAAAGCTCAATTCTAACCTTTTGCCTCTCAAAGCTTTCTCCCATTAGTAGGTACAAGCGAGTTTAAGTGCTCCATCACTGTAGTCAGGTGGTTGGCAATTCAACCTCACCCAGATACGGGCCTCCAAAAGCCACAGCCTTGAAAGTGCTGTGGAACTCTTACACTCGGCCCCCAGGCCACAATTCCCTCAGCAGCAATTTTAACTGGGAAGCCTATAAACATCTGACCTTTGATGTCAAATGATCCCACTTTCATTTTAATTACCCTTATAAGAATTAGATGCAAATACACCACAGAAAACAAAGTTTAAAATTGCTTCTACAAATTTAAACTCCTCTATATTTTTCCAGTCACTGCTTTGAGCATGAGAAGGGTAAAGAGGCAGCGAGACAAGGTTATGGTAAGGCAAGGATGGGGTTCGGGCTGGGGTAGCCTATAGAAGTATCTCAAGGGATGAGTACTTAGGATGTGCTTGAAAGGAAAACCCAGAAATTCTGTCTCAGGTATCCCCAGAATATCACTTTAGAAAGTGCCATGATTAAAATCCATTTTTTGATAATCTGGTAATTTTTGTTCCCAGGAATTACCAAGGACTTCTGTGAAAGAAAGGCAAGGCTAGAATAAACTCAGTGTATAAATCTTGTTGACTTGAAAAGCAAAATGCTGGCGTTCACATGTAAACATGGTACCTGTATGACCTATGTGGCACTAATTTCAGAGTTCACTTCCTGAGTTGGAGGAGGACATTGCTGTGGAGTGTGTATGTGCATGGACTACTAATCCAAATAAACCCCAAGTGGCAAAGGCTATCATTAGAAATTTGCATGCTGTGGTTCCCAAGCAAAATTCCTTACAGGTCTTTTTAAGTTCACATACCTCCTGTTCCTCAACCCTTGCCTGCTCCTACCTTCACCAAATAAGAGATCTTATCGGCTTCCTTCCTCTGGAATCAACTTTACTTTAAATCCCCTGTAAGAGCTTTGCAATCGGCGATCCCTTAACGCCAGTGGAGAACTCTTCCTCCCTACAGGGGCCTCTAACAAAGGGAGGTTGTTGCACCCATTTTGCTCACTTCCTAATTTGAACAAGTCTTTTCTCCAGCCCTTTGTGCAATGTCATTTCTATGATCTTGGATGCTTTTGCAATGAATAAAATTAACCTTGGATTTTTAAAATCCTGATCTGTCAAAGGCAGAGAACCCAAAAGGCCTTGTAAAATCTACATTCCAAGTTAAATTTACAAGTGGGGTATTTGTTTTTTGATGTGTGATTTCTGTATTTAAAGAGTCTTCATGGCGACTATCAACTCAAACCAAAGTGCTCCCTAAAACAAAGTGCTATAAAATCTTTACCGGTTCCTCAGAAGCACCAGGTGGATTTGAATTGTGCAGCCCCACTGGTGACCCACTAAAACAAAACCAACCGAACTCACCTCCCTCTAGTTGATTCCCACGCAAAGTCTAACACCTAAGCTACAGGACCACTAGGGCTCCTGTCTGAAAGAAGCTGCTACACTATTAGGTGCCTCCCAGTGGTTCCAACCCCATGGACAAGAGCGCCAACTGTTTGTGAGGCCATTGCTTGCAGCTGCTGTGTCAATCATCTTGTGGAGGGCTGCCTTCTTTATCCATTACCCCTCTACCACGCACGACACCCTAATCCAGGGCTTGGGCTTTACCTGTAACTTGTCTGGATAGGTGTTAACCACTACCACCTGCCCACCTCCTAATCACAATCCAATTTTGGAAAACATTTTGTAGCAGTGTGTGGTGGTTAAAGTGTTGGTTTTATTAACCACAAGGTTGAAGGTTCAAGCCCACCAGCCATTCCCCAGAAGAAAGATAAGGCTCTATGTGTCTATAAAGATTTATAACTTCAGTCACCAGATAGGGTCGACGAGTTGGAATAACTACATGACTGGGATTTATTTGGTATCCCAGGCTGCCTGGGCCACACAAACTAAATTCTCCTCTCAGTGCTGTTCTTCGGGGCCTATGTTCTGTTTCTACCACAGATAAGGATTTTTAAAATTGTAAATTAACTTTATTCCTTGCAAAAACATTCGAGATCATAGAATGACTTTGCATAAGGGGCTCGAGAAAACGGTGTGTTCAAAAGGAAGTGATACAAAGTAAATGCAGCCACCTCCTCTGGAAATCAGTTTTACTAAACACATAAACCCACACCTTTGGTTCTACAGATGAAATGGACTATGGCTGTCACTTTGTTTGGGCTTGATTTCTGGAAGAAAGAAAACACTGGTGTCAGTGGAACCTCTAAAAGGAACTCAGGCTCTGAAAGAGACGCAATCCTGAAATGGAGGAGGTACTGTGCGCCTCTGTAGTACGTCAAGGAATGCAGCAGCACACAACTCTGCACAACAGAAACATGTCTCACAGTCAGAGGCAAGCAACAGCTTTCATAGAGCGGATAGAAATGGTTTTCTACCCCTCCCCTCCTTACCTTCAAAATACGTCGCAAGAGATTGGTGGATTACTTTGGGTACAAATAGATGGGATTATGAATTAATTGGCTCATAGGCTAAGTTCAACTTTCCTAAGGGGGCAGTTTAAAAAAAAAAATAAACCTTACAGTTTGGTCAAATGAGTTCTACTGAAAGATTTAACTAAATACACTAGAGCTTTATGAGGTGTTAGGCTTTGGCTTTCAACAGTATTATAAAGGTGTTCCTATCAATGTTCTTTCAAAATAAAGTATTCTTTACTAAAACATATACAAGGGGGCTTCAAAAAATTCCCGATAAAATAGAATTAAAAGATAATGGAAAATTTCCCCATAAACTTAATAAGCCTGCTTATTGAATGTCAACTCTGTACAAGGGACTCCCCCATGACCTGGCAGACCCCAATTATACACAAAGATTCAGCAATCATTTCAAATCAAAGTGCCAGGACACTGACAGAGGGCATACCTGGAAGGGGGTCTGAGTGGGGGGTGGTCAATTCCAACTGATAGCAAGTCTATGTAAGGATTTCTGAGGCGGCACATTTTTATAGATGCCCCCAACCGCCTCGTTCTCCCACACAGCAGCTCCACACCACTCCCTGGGCCCCTTCGAAAGGGTAAGCAGTGGTCAACATGGCTGAGGGTAGCAAAACATGAAATTCAACATGTATCAATCCAATATATATTAAAAGCTCTTTCTTTTTTGGGCGGGGCATCACTGCCCTCTGGTGGTCGTGGGAGCTACCCAGCGCTGCTCCTGAGAGTCACCGCTGGATTTGAACTGACAAGCCCAAGGGCCGCAGTCCCGCACTCAACAACCACTTATGCCACCAGGGTTCAGGCCCAAAAGCTAATTCTTAAAAAAAAAAGCTAACTCCCTATAGGGGATTGTTACTATAGGGGATTGTTTGCAATGTTAATTTCCAAGGCAGTTTCCTAAGGAAATGAGTGGCAAAGGCACTGTGGGCTTAAACTATTAACTTCGAGGCTGATTGCTTGAATTTCTTCAGACAAAGTTAAATTTTTCATGTCCTATCCACAGCTTCAGAAACCACAGGGCTTCCTGTTTCACGATGGGCTAAGAGTTGAAATTAACTTGCTGATAATGAGTTGAGTCAGAACAGGGTCAATGATTCTCGGTTTTCTAAGGCTGTACTTCATTCTAAAACCGTGTCTTTTGTCCTAACGTCCACATTTATCGAATGGAACAATGCTTCTGAGTTTGGCCACTATGTATTTAAAGGCACAATAACTTGTCCGCCATGAAAATTTTTAGCACTACACAAGAGTTAGATGTTTGGGTTGGGAAGACCAAGACCTATATACCAGATTGTAACCTAAAAAACGGACTCTTGTGTTGATAATGAATTCAGGAAAGAGAGGGGCTCAACAACCTGTGGCTGCCAGAAATCCAACTGGGAGTTCCTGCCCACAGAGTCCCCAAGACCTGTACTTTCCTCAGGACATAGGATCTACAGGAGCCTTCCTCTCCCTTTGTAATCTAAAAATTTTAACCTTTGGGTGCATGAAGAACTTAATTAGCCTTGTATAAGAGTGATTAATTACCCATCTCAAAGAGTGAATTAAACTGGAAAACATCAAAGTTCTTAGGCTGGCTACAGGCAAATACGTGTCCAAGTAAAAACAATATGCCTTGTATTACTTATACAAACCGACTAGGGCTACCCTGTCAAGCCTTAATTAAAAACAAAACGTTTAACTGTCTGACCAGTCCGATTTCTTATTCCACGCTTCTATTTACAAAGCAAAAATCTCACAACTTTTACTTGGCATGTTTATTTCCCTTCACTAGCCTCTCCAAATTGGGAGATTGAAGATGATGTTCATTCAGCCCATAAAAGAAAATTAAAAGTTGTGTGTGGGTTTGGTATATAGTTGACAAGTTTCTCTTTACTTATTTTTGCTTCAGCAAAATCAGCAGCAGCCTGAAACAAGTCAGATGGGACAACTGCCAATGTTTATTTTGGAGACAAAAATCAATGTTAGGGACTCAGGGCCCATTCAGCCCCAACTTTAGATGGAAATCACCCAAGGGCAATTTTACAAGTCAATACGACAAAGGTATAGAGTGATTAATTGGAGAAAAGAAAAAAAGTGTCCAACAGAACAACCTGTCTCCAATACCTGACATTCCTATTATCTTTAATTTCCTTATTATTTCCCAATTTAATCTTATCTCGCTGCTGATCTTTCAGACACTTTGCAAATGCTTCCCCAATGTTTTTCCTCCCTGTTCAGCAAAGTTCTCATTATAAAGAATATAGTTAGACGGTTTACAGGTAAAGAGCAGGGTTAAAAAAAAAAAAACAGGAAAAATAAATCAATGACATGACAAACATTTTGAAACTATTAATAAGGATAATAAATTTTACACTAAACAATCTGCGAGGCAGAAAACTACAAATACAATTTAGTTACCTGTTAAATGCTATTTTTATTACTCAAAGTCTGCTTTTATCAGTACCAATGAATTCCAACACAGTGAGTTATGCTGGATGTAACTTTCAGCAAATATTTATATAGAATCATATCATTGCAAAAAAAATTTAGTGTAGGCTCTCATTAACTTCTAAGCAAAATAACCACCTGTTTTAGACAGTAAATAGACCACATCAGTTAAATGGACACCCGCAATTGCTAGCAAAGATTCCCAATGTACACTACTCTTACTAATGTGGAGAGACAACTTGGTGTGCACTATGTTTTCCATTCTAGTTGGTTCATAAAATAAACTGAAGTTTTATAAACTATCCAATAGAAGGTACATAACTTAAAACATTCTATAGAAATGACGTGTTATCAGTAATTTACAATTAAAAAAACCTCAGCCACAAAAAAAATTCCAAGCTAAAAACAAGATTTCTTTACCATGTATCAGTGCTTCTATTACCCTTCTGAAAGAAGTTATATTTTAATGTGATGTAAAGGCAACATTGAGTTTTTCTTTAAATTAACCACCTAATTTATTCCTAAAATTACAAAGAATCAAAGTCTCTTACAGATCAAGTGCAGTAAACTAAAATGTTCCTTCAGCACAAAGCAGCACTAGAAAAAATAACAGAGGTGGGAGCGGACTAGCTTTGCTGTGGCTGCTCCATCAATAACAGATAGACATCAGACGGCATCCACCCCAGAGCACAGACACAACTACAGACTAGATGCGAAGAAGGCGTCACACTCTTGGCAGATTAAATGTCTCTGTCTTTGAATTGTTCTAGTTTCAATGAAGTGGATTTCTTAAAAGTTTAAATCAGGTCACATAAGTTGGATGCTTAAATAACATCATGATGAGGTATGAAAACTCTGAATATCCCTAACATTCAGCAGGATTTCCCAGAGATGTATAATAGCTTGTCAGGGGCAACTTCCAAATAGTTTATACTTTGGGTAAGGAATTCTGTATAAGAAGACAAGTCTAAAAAGGTTTACAGGCTGTATTCTTGAGCAGAAGTGAGCAACTTTTCCTCCAAATTCCTCTTTCCACAGCACATCAACAAAAATCTTCTCTGGTGGTGTGTCTCAACATTGCGTCATGATGAACCTCTAGCACCGAGAAGTGTCATAGTGAACTCAGCTGCAGCTCTCTTGGCCATTAAGTTTGTTTTTCATTCCAGTCCAAGCACAAGTGTGGATCACTGCACACGGTAGCGGGGCGTCGTTTGCAGGTACAAATTGCAGTCATTGCTCAATGAGCCAGAAGGTAGGAGACTTACTATTTTATTGGGAGTGGAAGGGGGCACTTCAAGTAGAAAATAAAATGATTAGGGGGGAAAGGGGATGTTTATAAAGAAAAAGATCGCTCTCCTTACATAGGTTAGAAGGTCACACTGAGAAGATGGTTACTGATTTAAGAAAGAGATGCTACATTAAAGGATTGTGTATGCAGCATGAAGACATTAGAATCGAGCTGCTCTGGGCTCAGCAAAGTCCCCCTTACAAGTGTGTATTCTCCCATGCTCAGAGAGGGGAAAAGCACCGTGAGGGAACTCCAATTGCCGAGGACCTTGATCAGGACCACAAAGCCTGAAACAGTTGCTAGAATGCAGAAACAGTCTCCTGTCACACTGACTGACTTTGGGAAGACAAGAGTTGTTTTTGCTTTTGCTTGCTTTAAACTGAATTACAGAATATAGTTTTTGATTTCTAAAGGATCCTAAATCTTCATACCAGTATTAAAACTGGACCACTTCAAGTCCTAAAATACGTAAGACCAAAGAGAAGCAACAGTAATACAAATTAGTAATGTTGCCCACTTTTGTATGCTATAGGGGAATCTGCAAACCGGTATCACATTTAAGAATCAAAGTGTTAATTCTTCAGCATTCCTGACAACTAGAAAGCACATTCACTGAAGGCTGAAGGTGAGGGAGTAGATGGTTTAACTTTATCTGTGAAGAATGGCGCCAATAGAAGGGAAAAAAACCATCCAATCCAGAAGGATTAATGCAACATTGGCTCAAAAAAGCCACCAGGTAATCCAAGGGTTCACTGTGGAAGAACGCATGAAAAGTACTCTGAAGAATACACAACAGGTCTAAACACCTCCCTTGTTGCAAGTAGTTGTGTGAAATTCAAGGTAAAGGTTTAGTCTCATCTTTTATTAGCAGTATTTTTTCCCACTTTGAAGGGAATGAAGAGTCCTCTCTTTTCCCCCACAAAAAAGGGAGCCACAATAATATAATTGTATATTCCCATGACTCTTATAACTTTTAAGTGCGGATCTCCAAAGCCTAGGGATTTTCCTTAAGCGAGTGGGCCATCCTGGTTACCCTCTTATTAGTAGGATATTCCACCACAGAGAGCCAGAGGTTTTCCAGATGTGTTTAAGAGAGCAGGTGCGCAAGGCAAGCAAATGAGCGCAAACAGTATTATGGAAAACATTTGAGAAGTTAGCTCCATGAGGACGGTGGGCTCCACAAGAGGACTTGACTGGGCAGCCTGGTCTGACACAGGAACATGAACTCAGAGGATTGCTTCAGAGTTGGAACCCTTCCATAGGAGCCTCACATTGCTGGAAGATGTACTGCTGCTGGCTAAGATCAACCTGAGGTGCAATGCTGCTGTCTTCATCTTCCGTCCCAAAGTAATGCTCAATGAGATCAAAGGCCTTCTGGTAGATCTCCTGGTTTTCATGACTTTGCAAGAACTCAATTTTATCCAGACCTAGAATGAAAAATAGGGGTGGGGTGGGGGGCGGAAAAAGGGGATGGTTGGAAATTTCAATGAGAGTTATTCTGTCAAATCTCCTTCCTTGATGTAAAAAAAGGTCCTCCCCTTGTTTTCAAGAACAGAGAAGTCATTGCTGGGATTACAAACTGAAGGCTAGTATTTAGTATTACAAACTGACATTTTAACCTAGAGGCAAACAACATCCAGTCCCCGTGTACCTAGCTTCTGAGTTAGACAGTATTGTATTAAATATCCCCTAAAATAAGAATCACCTTCTATTACTGAAACGAAGAACTTAGACTACATCCCCTTTACTAATAAGTTTAAGTCCATCTGTGCTAGTCTTCTCTGGACCCAGAGATACCTATTATACCCAAAATAGCAAAATATGTTAAGAAGGAAAATGAAATATACCCACATTAAAAATATATATACATCAAAATGAGTAAGAGTACCACTACTAAATATATTTCTCAAAAATTTTATACTAAGCAGATACATTTTATGATCATTAAAAGATTTTTAAAAAGGATAAACTGTCAAAATCATTTTGTAAAACAAAAGTTTGCATCATCTAGTAAATTCAAAGATGGACATATCCTGTGGCCCCAATTCCAACAGGGAATAAAGAAACCCTAGGTACAGTGTTTTCATTTTCAGTCCAGTTATACATTAAATCACTTAGAGACTTTTTGTTTTTTAAGTTGATGCATTAGCAAACCAATGAGTGAAAGTGGCCCTAAGGCTGAGATTCATATTAGGGGGTGAAAAAAGACAGAGTGACTCTTTAAGGTGACATACTCAGTCCAGACACATAGGAAATGGAGGCAGTCAAGCATAGGTCAAAACGAGTATTTCCGGATGAACCAAAATTGGCAATGCAAGAGTGACCACAAGGACAAGTAATGTCAAGGTGTGGGGAAGATCTAAAGAGTTTGTGTAAAAATGGATAAACTGAGAGATGGTGGCTTCTCTTCACACCTAAGAAAACAATGCTTTGTAGGAGATATGGGAAAGGTTGGGAAAGGTCAAAAAGCAAACAGAAAAAAAAAAAAATGTAAGGGAAATATATTATTGTGCTTTTCTGTAAATTACAAAGAATTCTATGTATTTGGGGAAGGGAAAATGCAAAATTCCCTAAAACCTCCTCGTTGTTTTCGCATAGAGTAAATACTATCTTACCATAAGCTTCTTCAATCAAAGCACAATAAGGGTTAATGCCAGTGCCATTTCTTTTGGCTTCTTGTTCTCCAAGCCTCAGGATATTTTCCAAGCCATTTAGGGCAACTTGTACAATCTTAGAGTCCATGACTGTGAGCAGATCACACAGTGGCTTGATACAACCCAGTTCTACAAGGTACCTAAAAAAAAAAAAAAATTAGGTCAAGTTTTTCTTTTCTTTTCCATTGAATTGGTCAAGAGTCATCCTTAACTACATCTCAAAAACCAGTTCTCCAGCATCACCTCCAATCCTTGTTCCCACCCCATTTGGGGGGCTCCAAGAGACAAGAATATTCTCCTACTATAGTAGTATACTAAGTCAATGCAAATTACCTTGATTGCCTTTTAAAATAATATTTTGCTTGTTTGAATCACAATTCCAACGAGGCTTACAAGTTACACTTGAACTCCCTAATTTTCATTTTCTTCTAACTCTCCATTTTTTTAAAAAACTCTTAGTTTTCTTAAACACCCCCAATCATTCTATCCAACAACTGTTAAGACATTGTTAAAACTTTGTTTTACAATTTACATGTGTAGGAAGTTGGTTTTACCCTCTAGTTTCTTATAGTTTGGATTTTATGTGCTACCATTTAACAAATTTCCCTGTGAGCTGGATCTCATATGAACTGGTAGATAAATTCAGAGAATTGATCAGATTCAAGTCAGAACTGTAAAGGGTGTTTCATGGGTGAAGATTTCCAGGAGTACTCTGTATTGTTTCCTTGGGGAATATACTATTCCCAACATTCCTTAGCTGATTAGCCACCTCCTTCGTTAATCATTTGCTTACACATTTGCTTACCTAGAGCGAGCTTATATAACAGGGCCTGATGAACAGCCTATAACTCCTTTTGAAAACATGGCATAGGGGCAACTGCTGCCTGTTCATTTACCATGGTGGCACAGTGAGTTACTGTGCTGCTGCCCCCCCAAGACAGCAGTCTGAGGATCAGCTGCTCTATGGTGGGAAGATGAGGATGCCTGCCCATGTAAAGATTTACAGCCTCAGAAATGGGAAAAGGCAGCTCTACTGTGGTTTACACAGTTGGTATCAGTCAGATGCAAGTTGATGGTAGCTCCTATGAACCCTGTAGGTACAACAGAACAGGTAGCTCAACTGCTGCTATCCATCTCTAATGTCTGCTGGAAGGAAACTGGCAAAAGTTCTGAAGACTGCTAAAAAAATATCTCCTACTAATTCCTGAATAGCCCCAAAATATCCTTCACAAAAATTAAGTTTGCCTTATACAGTCACCCAGGCTAGCTCACGAACCTGGCAGAAGACACTGGCTGATTTTGCAGAGAAGGGAATTTTGACTCTAAGAATGCATCTTCTTCTTTATTAAAAAAACAAACAAACATTTTATTGGGGGCTCATACAGCTCTTATCACAATCCATGCATTCATCCATTGTGTCAAGCACATTTGTACATTTGTTGTCATCATTTTCAAAACATATTCTACTTGATATCTGCTATTTTCCCCTCCCTCCCCCAAAGAACGCATTTCCTCGAAAGTGACCCAGACGGTTTTCTAAAATGTTAACGATATGCCAAGCTTCAAAGAACCAATTTGATAGGAATTTTTTGTTGGAGGGGTGGAGTTACTTATGTTTTATTGACATATAACTCACATACTACACCATTCAATGTTTTGAAAATATATTTTTTTTTTGGGGGGGGGGGGGGGGAAGCATCACTGCCCTCAGGTGGTGGGAGTAGGAGGCCCATCCTTTGCTCCGTGGAGCTGGAATCGAACCTCCATCCCAGTGGGCCGCAGTCCCGCGCGCAACCACTACGCCACCGGGGCTAAGCCTTGAATATATTTTTAAAAAATACCTAGAACATTTTCTTTTTTTGGCATCACTGGTGGTCGTGGGCGCTACCCAGTGCTGCTCCTGAGAGCTGCCGCTGGATTTGAACCGTCAAGCCCATGAGCCGTAGTCCCGCCCTCAACCACTTTTGTCACCGGGGCTCAGCTCTTAGAACATTTTATTTTTCAGTTTTGTACTCATTAGTAACTCATTTCCTTACCACCCCTTATCATGCTAAGAAAAATCTAATCTAATTATAGTCGCTAACAACAACTTAACTGTTCCTTGTTTCATATAAACGGTACAAACACACAACACACACTTCAAAAACAAAATACAGAAAAATCTCAAACCCTCCTCCCCCAACCAAATAGAAAATATTAACTGGAAAAAAAATTAAAAATGGGCTGAGCCCTGGTGGCGTACTGGTTGTGCTGCGGCCCACTGAGATAGAGGTTCAATTCCAGCAGCGGCTCCACAGGAGCAGAAGCTGGGCCTCCTACTCCCACCACCAGATGGCAGTGATGCCAAAAAAAACCACCAATTCAAAAAAATTAAAAATGAGTGTAAAGGGGAAAAATGAGAAGATGCTCAAGTTTAACCAAACTGGACGTCAGAATCAAGATGGCATCCAGGTAGAATCACCCACCTGGCGCTCCTGATGCTAGACCAAATAATTAAGAGATAAGCATGGGAAGCAAACCTGAGGAGAAAGCAACAGGACCAAAGGTTCTGGAGGGACTTAGGGGGAGAAGGCTGAGGGATAAGGGAGTGGTGAGCAAACACCACCACAGACAGGGCAACAACTAGGGAATTAAAATCAACAAAGAGAGAGAGATCCTAGGGGTGTTGGAGCAATAGCAATCTAGCTGAGAGAAACTGCTAAGATGCAGGAAAAGGGTGAGCGTGATGCTGGGACAGGAGGAAGGGAAAGGAAAAGGGAGAAAAGATCTGAGAAGCAAAGCTATGAACATAGGTATACGCATAGGTGTGTACATCTATAAATATGTTAATTCATAAAAAAGGTATTGGCTTATGTACATAAATTTATATGGCAATACATTAAGGAAGCAGACGGACTTTGGGTCTCTGCTCAAGCCCTCCCTCAATGCAAGAACACTTTGTTCTAATAACCTGGCATTCTGTGATGCTCATCCTCCCTGCACAATCACTGGCAACAAAATGGGTGCACACGCAAGTGTGAGAAAGTTGATAGTGCTTGGCTATCAAAAGATATAGCATCTGGGATCTTAAAGATAAATGGTCATCTAGCAGAGAAGAAACAGGCCCACATGGAAGAAGCACAGCAGCCTGTGTGATCACGAGGTGTCGACAGGATCAGGTAACAGGAATCAGAAAACCCCAAAACAAACTAACTAAAAAAATATATTGTTGAGAATGAGGTGGGTCAGAGCAGAGAACTAAAATCCACATGTATACAATGGGACATTCCCTCACATAAGGGACACCAGGAAGTGATTAGTCAACCTGGGTACAGTATAGCAGTGATGAAACACACACAGTTTTCCTCTGGTTCCTTGAGGCTTCCTCACCGGGCACTATCTTGACCCCAGTTTATCTGTCTTTTCGTTGTGACTAGACCACAACAATACACTAGTACAGATAAGAGCTCACAACACACAGAATTCAGATCAGATAAACGCATCAAAAATAGAAATGGGAGTAGCAATACCAAGAGAGTAAGGGGGAAGGTGGGGAGTGGAGAAGTGCAGCAAGTGGTGGGGAAGGGAGACAATAGTTGGTACAAGAGATGAAATTAATCGCTATAATTTATCAAAGGGTCACAAGAGGGAAGATTAAAAAAAGGAGTTGATACCAAGGGCACAAAGAGCATGTAAATGTTCAGAAAATAATGAGAGCAACATTATGTACAAATATGCTTGATACAATTGATGTATGGAATGTTATGAGGCGTAAGACCTCTCAATGAAATGATCTTAAAAAAAAAATCAACCAATGATTCTGGGAACCTGTCTTCCTTCCTGGAGATGGGACATACTCTCTCTCTTGACATTTCTGATGACAAGCCATATGAAGCAATGCTGATAGAGCCAGAGTCCTGGGGAGCCATGTGGAGACGCACGCCAGTGTTGAGATGCTTCCATTGTGGATGCCACTGGATCCACAAGGCTTCACACCTACTGGCCTGTGATCTTCCTGCATTCAGCGTCACTGCTTATATTGTATGACTCTAAAGAGGAACTTACAGACTAGTGAACTTGATCTGGACTGGGCTGGGATGTTTTCTTAATATATAACTGCTCTTTGATATAGAGTTCTTCCTAGCAAATGTGGGAAGAAAGCTGATAGTGCCTGGCTATCAAAAGATATAGCAAGGGGAGCGAGTATCAAGCATCAAAGAATAAGAATGAGGGGGAGAGCAGGGTGGGGACCCAAGGCCCATTTGTGGACAACTGGACATCCCTTTGAAGAAGAGTCGCAGGGAAGAGATGGGCCAGTTAGGGTGCAGTGAAATAGCCATGAAACATACAACTTTCCTCTAGTTCTTGAAGGCTTCCTTGCCCCAACTATTACAATCCCAATTCTACCTTACAAACCCAGCTGGACTGGAAGAGATACAGTGGTAGAGATGGGAACTGGAAGTAAGGGGAATCCAGGACAGATGAACCCAAGGACCAGTAGTGAGAGTGGAGTTACCAAATGGGTGGAGGGAAGGCGGGGTAGGGAGTGAGAGTCAATTACAAGGATCTACATATAACCTCCTATCTGGAGGACAGACAGCAGAGGAGTGGGCGAGGAGAGAGGTCAGCAGTTTAAGACATGATAAAATAACGATTTATAAAGTATTACTGGTTGACAGGGGAAGAGGGAGCAGGGAAGGAGGGGAAAGGATGAAAAGCTGTTATTAAGGGCTCAAGTTGAAAAGCGGATAATTGGAGGATGATGGCAGCAGGCATGTGAAGGAGCTCGCACAGTATATGTATGTATTGTGATAAGTGACCTATGAGCCACCAATAAAAATGTATTTTTAAAAAGATATAGCACCTGGAGTCTTAAAGGCTTGAAGATAAACAAGCAATCATCTAGCTGAGAAGAAACAAAGTCCACATGGAAGAGGCACAGCAGCCTGTGTGATCATGAAGTATCAATAGGATCAGGTATCAGGCATCAAAGAACAAAAACATCCTATCATTGTGAATGAGGGGGAGTCCTGACTGGGTACCCAAAGCCTATCTGCAGGCAATTGGACATGCCCTAAAAGAAGGGTCATGGGAGGAGATGAGCTAGTAAGGGAGTACTATAGCAACAATGAAACACACAACTTTCCTTTTGTTCCTAAATGCTTCCTTCCTCCCTTTCTCCATTATCATACCAATTCTACCTTACAAATCCGGTTAGACCTGAGGATTTATACCAGTAGGGATAGGAACTGGAAACACAGGGAATCCAAAACAGATGAACCCTTCAGGACCAGTGGTGAGAGTGGGGATACTGGGAAGGTAGAGGGAGGGTAGGGTAGAAAGGGGAAACCGATTACAAGGATCTACATATAACCTCTTGCCTGGGATGGACAACAGAAAAGTGGGTGGAGACATCGGACAGTGTAAGATATGACAAAATAATAATTTATAAATTATCAAGAGTTCATGAGGGATGGGAAACGGGGAGAGAGGGGGGAAATGAGGATCTGATACCAAGGGCTCAAGCAG
Source organism: Nesogale talazaci (assembly GCA_004026705.1). NCBI lineage: Eukaryota > Metazoa > Chordata > Mammalia > Afrosoricida > Tenrecidae > Nesogale > Nesogale talazaci. Next base: position 81,158 of record PVJH01004788.1, on the reverse strand, counting down.
AAAGCAAATGCTTTGAGAATGATGAAGGCGACAAATGTACAAATGTGCTTGGCACAATGTATGTATGTATGGATTGTGACAAGAGTTGTATGAGCCCCCAATTAAAATAAATAAACAAAAAAGATACATGCATGGACCCTCCCCCCAAATAAAGTAAAATTCAACCCCCAATAAAATTATTGAAAAAAAATAATAAAATGCTTTCCTATACATGTGAGTCTCCCTAAATTTGTGTCTGTAGTTTATCAGGACTAAGACAAAAGCCTCATCTTTCTCACAAGATGAAGCTGGTGGTTTTGAACTGCTGCAGACTAACACATAACCAATTTTCAGTTATTTCTTACCATGTAAAAGTTAACAATGAAGACTGAAGAAGAATCATTGCACTTTAATTATGATGCTGGCAAGGAGTACTGAAAGTATCATGGATACGATCAAACAGTTCTGTCTTAAAGAATCGTCATTGTACGATACCTTCCCAATATGATCGCTGAAGACAAAATGGGTGCATTAACAAAATGTGAAGAAAGTTGATGGTGCCTAGCTATTAAAAGATACAGCAAATAGGGTCTTAGATCCTTGAAGCTAAAGAAGTAGCTATCTAACATAGAAGCAACAAAGCCCACATGGAAAAAGCACACCAGCATGTGTGGTCATGAGGTGTCGAAGGGGATAGAGGTATCAGCAATTCAAAAACAAGCAGTCAAATTGATGTGAAGGAGAATAGACTAAAGTGGAGACCCAAAACCCACCTATCATTGGACAGTTCCTCACAGAAGGATCAACCTGGAAGTAAAAATAGATCCAGGATGCAGTATAGCACTGATGAAGCACAGAACTATCTTCTAGTTCTTTAATATCCCCACCTACCCCTTACTATTATGGTCTTTGTTTCAATCTCATTAACCTTGTAAGACCTATATATGCTCATTTGTATAATTAAGGTCATTACTGCATGAAATAAAAGATAAACTCTTAAGAAACAGTAATGGGAGTGATTCCCTTAAGATATAGGAAGGTGGGGGAGAGGGGGGAGAGCGACCAATAGCATTGATGACTAGATAACCCTTCTCAAGGGGAACAAATAACAGAATTGGCGGTGAACAGATACAATGGCTGGTGTAAGATACAGCAAATAAATAGTATATAATAATAAGGGTTCCTAATGGGATATAGTGGGAAGGGAGGAGACAAAGAGAATCTGGTATCAAAGACTTCAAGAAGAAAATGTTCTGAAATTGTACAATTAAGCTTGTACAATTATGCTTGATCTAACTGAATTACAGATTGCTATAATATCTGTAGCATTCCCAATAAAACTTTTTTTTTAAAAGGTATAGCCAGAATGCTCCTTAAAAAAAATAATTTAACTATACTATAGCTGCATTAATTCACTTTCCGATGCATTCTGACTGATGGCAAATTAATTACAATCCCTGGCCAATGGTCTGAGAAAACCCACAAGTGGACTTTGCAAATGGAATTTGGGCTTTCAGTCATCCATAACCTTCTACAAACTGGGTACATATAATAATACAACCCGTCCTCTGATATTGTATTTAATTATTTACACAATCCTTGGATCACACAAGCTGGTATGCTTCTTCCAGCTGGGATAAATCAACATACCTAACTTAAATGATTGTTTTAAGGCAAGCTTTTAAGACCCATATGTCAGGCGTCATCTGCTTTCTTCACCACCCTTTGCTAGAGTACTCATATATTCAGTAATTTGATCTTCAGGGTTAAATTTGATAGGTGATTAAGCATTTCTTTAAGAAAGTTATGAAGCTGTCTATCTAGATAAAATAGGCAAGATAAACAACCCAGAGGCACAAACAACGGGACTGATGATTCCAGGGGGACATGGGAGAGAGGGAGGTGGAGGAAAGGAATTGAGTGTTCAACAAACCCAGGGAGACAAGGGAGTAATCTAAAATCGATGGCTTCGAGGGTGAAGGATGCCTGTAAGGGCTTGATCAAGGACTGTGTAACTGAGAGAAACTACTGAAACCCAAATGAAGACATGATAGTGTGATAATAAAGCAAAGTAGAAGGAAATAGAGCAAAAAACTAGGAGGGCAAAGGGCATTTATAGGCATGTACATATGTAGATGAATTTTATATGTGACAATGGAGAAATAGATCTACATGCATTTATTTACATAGGTTTAGTAAAGCAGATACTGTAGGTAGCAGATGGACATTGAGTCTCTACTCAAGTACTCCCCCAACGCACGAACACTTTGTTCTACTAAACTGGCATTCCATGATGCTCATCTTTCAAACACCCTCGATGAAGACAAATGGGTGCATGTGCAAATGTAGTGAAGAAAGCTAATGGTGCCAGGCTATTAAAAGATATGGCATCTGAGTCTTAAAGGCTTAAGGTAAATAAGCGGCTATCTAACAGAGAAGCAACAAAGCCCACATGGAAGAAGCACAGCAGCTTGTGTGATCATAAGGTGTCAACAGGATCAAGTATCAGGCATCAAAGACCCAGAACAAAACATCTTATCGTTGTGAATGAGGGGGAGTGCAGACTGGAGACCCAAAGCCCATCTGTAGGCAACTGGACTCCCCTTACAGAAGGGTCAGGGAAGGAGACAAGCCAGTCAGGGCGCAGTACAAAACCAATGAAACATTCAACCTTCCTCCAGTTCTCGAATGCTTCCTCCACCACTCCCCCTCCTATTATGACCCCAATTCCAGCTTACATATCTGGCTAGGACAGTGCAAGCACAGAAAGGAGCTGGAAACACACAGAATCCAGGACAAAGAAACCCCTCAGTATCAATATTAAGAGTAGCCATACCAGGAGGGTAAGGGGAAGATGGGAGGAGAAAGAGAGAACTGATCACAATGATCTATCTATAATTCTCTTCCAGGGGGGTGGGTAACACAGAAGTGGGGAAAGGGAGACATCGTCAGTGTAAGACATGAAAAAATTTTGTAATAAATTATCAAGGGTTTATGAGAGGGAGGGTAAAAATGAGAAGCTGAAACCAAGGGGTCAAGTAGAAAGAAAGTGTTTTGAAAATGATGATGGCAACAAGTGTACAAATGTGCTTGACACAGATGGATGGATGGATGGATGGATTGTTATGAGTTGTGCCAGCCCCCAATAAAATGATTTTTTAAGAAGTGCAGTTTGATTTCAATGAAGAAATTACAATTGGCAATAAAATATAGGTGCAATAAACATACATCTGAGTTTGAAAACAAAGCTGAAAAATAAACTGTTATTCCTGCGGTTCACTGCCATCTGTTGGTTACATAATTAGAATCATAAACTCAAACTCGCAGCCACTGAGTAGAACCCAGCGTCTATCAGCCTGAAAGGACAGAGGAGAATTGCTCCTGTGGATTTCTCAGACTGTAATTTTTTTTTTTTTTGTGGGCATCACTGCCTCTGGTGGTCGTGGGCGCTACCCAGTGCGACTCCTGAGAGCGGCCGCTGGATTTGAACCGCCAACCCTGCGGGTTGCAGTCCCGCACTGAACCACTTACGCCATCAGGGCTCAGCCCAGACTGTAACTTTTGATGGAGTAAAAAGCCTCATCTTTCTTGCACAGAGCAGTTAGCGGCTCAACCAGCTGTCCTGGTGGTTGGTAGCGCTGCAAGTAAAACCCACTACGTCACCAGGGCTCCACACTTAGAATCATAAACCCTAGAAACAAAATCTTGAGAAATTAAAAAAAAAACAAAACACTTGCATATAAATGTGTTTCTTAAGCCCCCTTGCAAAAATAACAACTTAACTGATATAGCTGTTGAACTAATCTTAAACTGTTAACTGTATATTGATCCCCTGGTACATATATCAATTAGCTACAATGTTATGTCTTATATAAAATTTAAAACAGCAGTCAAAACAGTCACTTAGTGAGTGTCTATATCACTTAATCCATACAATCTTATCTTTTTCTCCCTCCAGCCACCAATCCACAAAACAACATAGCTATGTTTCCCTGGTATGTATTTAAGAAAGGGGTGTTAATGATTCTGTAACACAGATTTAAAACTATCCCTCCTGAATTTATTTCCTTAAAAGGAAGTCTGAGGCATGTTAAGAGTCTGGGCTGCATTTTCCTCTTCACTGTTAGTCTATTTTTCTATCAGAAAAGAAGACTGTCCAGACTTTACTCTTAACACATTGCAGACGGATCCTGAGTTTATCCGGTCTTTAACATGATAACTTGCAGATGGGTTTTGGATCTCCACTATTTCCCCACCCCCTTCATATTGGTTTGCTTTAACTTCTTGATTTTAAAATATCCAATCTTTAATGTGTTCATTAAAAGGTAAGTCAAAGTAAGTTAAGTATTATCTCAAAGTATCCTCCATCTTGGACTACATACTTCTGAGGATAGTTTTCCCACTTTTCTAACCCTTCCCTGAAGAATTCTGTGAACTTCGATTTTTACATTCCCAAAAGGCAGTTTTGGCACCCGTAAGGACTCAAATTACGTTCCTTTTAAATGTTTTTTGTTTTTTTTCACTAATAAGTTCTCTATTTTCTTAAAGCTTCTTCACAATATGGCACTAAAGTCATCCTGTGTTGAGAAAAATCTACCAAGCTTAACTTCTTTGGAATACTATCAAACAGTCCCCTTACTCTGCTACCTGCCCTCTCTGCCTTGAATTTAACTGGCCCAAGTATATCCCCTACAAGTCCTTTTTCCATTGGACCTCGCTCTCTACATCATATAGGTTTACCTAAGACTTCTCCTGTTATGATGTTTCATAAAGTCATTATTAGTTTTGATCTTGTTTAAAAGAACTGATTAAAATACCAATCCTTCTGGCACCCATCCAGCCAAATCTTGCTGAGGCCATGGTACTTTCTTAAAATTGAAGTGAGAACCAGGAGATTTCAACTTCAGTAATAGCATCATATATATGACAGTTATAAGGTTTTCTTCCACCAGACCTTTGGACTTTAGCCAGTTTCTTCATTTGTCAAAGCTAATGGTTTTCTCTCGGTTCATCTCTGAGATCGTCCCAACCTTTTCAAAACTTTGTTTTGTATAGGCAACAATCTCATAAAAGCTTCTATGATTTGGGGAGATGTCCCTGAGTTTTGTTAAAATTTTAGCAACTAGTCCTGACCTCAAGAAATATATATATCTTTTCCCCACACAGAGAAAAACCATAAGGCACCAAGGTTAAGAGAAGTACATTACTGACAGAACTTGTTTGTAGGCATCCAGTGATGAAAGATATGCTTGCATCCACTGATGAAAGGTATGTTTGAACACATTTTGTTTGGAATAAATCCTTGCAAATATGACCTGGAAGGAATTCTAGTAGCAATACTTTTTAATTTACTCTTATATATGATGTCTCTTTGGGAAACTCTTTTCTGTTTATATCTTCTCTAGCCATTAAGATTTTAAGCTGCAGCAAGGGGGTCATGTAAGTCTCAAGCCAATATGTATCCCTCCCTTTACTGAATGCCATTTGCTTATCTGGATTGAATACAGTATTCTAAGACATACCTCTGCTTTTAAGTCTGAGCTAATTCTATTACTAAACTATCTAGAAAAAGTTGAGACCTAAAGGATCTACAAGTAATCTTCTAGACTACCAGGATGTATCTGACCAAGAAGCTCCAGACCTTCAACCTTCTACTATGCCTCACTTTTCACACCTCAGAATCATTTTCAGAAGAAGGAAGGTGGTGTAAGGAATTAAATATACTTCTGAGGCAAGTTCAGGAGAAAGAATAGGTTTTGTACTCTCCTACAGAGAACAGTCTTAGAAATCACAGGGCAGTTCTACCAGGTTCTCAGGGTTGCTAGAATTAGAAATAACTCAATGGAAATGAGTTTTTGCTTTTAGTTTTGAGTTAAATTAGGAAACTGAGAAAAAATTTGCCAGGGGACTGCAACAGGACATTTTTCTACGATCCCTTTTCATTCATCTTATCCACCCAAACAGCTAACCTTTCCTTCTAGGTAAGTGGGAGTAAAGTGTACTTCTAAGATATAGTTTTTAGGACACTACATGGGGCGAATACTTACTTGATCTGTTCAGCAGATCCTCCAGAAGTTGCATTTGTGATGGCCCAAGCAGCTTCTTTCCTTGTCCGAAACTCAGCAGTTTGTAATATACTAATAAGGGCTGGAAAAATGTTGGCATCTATCACAGTCTGAAATTAATAAAAAAATTAAAAGCAAGATTTGTTTTAAAAAGGTCATAAAACTATAACTCCCAGGATAACTTTACTAATGAAAGCATCTCCGATTTGAAATATGATCCCCATTCCTAACTTTCAAGTTTTACTCTGTTATCACTCTTTCTCCAGGCTGTGAACTCACGATTTATCATCCATTAAAATTAAGATTAAAAAAGACGTAGACTATGAAGTGAGACAACAATGTTGGAAATTAGGAGTCTTCAAATAATGGAAAAATTATTTTAAAAAAACCAGAAAAATAGCATAAGCAAATGAAGTAAGCGCCTGGCTATCAAAACATAGAGCATCTGCAGACTTAAAGGCTTGAAAGTAAACAAGGGACCCTCTAGTTCAGAAGCAACAAAGTCCACACAGAAGAAGTACACCAGCCTGTGTGATCACGAGGTGTCAAAGGGATCAGGTATCAGGCTTTAAAGAACTAAAAATTATATCATTATAAATGAGGGGGAGTACAGATTGGGGACACAGAGTCCATCAATTGGTCAAGTGACATCTCCCTACAGAGGGATCACAGGGAGGAGACGAGTCAGTCAGGGTACAGTGTAGCCACAATGAAATATGCAACTTTCCTCTAGTTCTTAAAGGTTTTCTCCCACCCTCGTGACCCCAGTTCAACCTTACAAATCCAGCTAGACCACAGGAGATGTGCACTGGTACAGATAAGAGCCAGAAACACAGGGAATTCAGGACAGACAATCCCTTCAGGACAAGTGGTGAGAGTGTGATACCAGGAAGGTGGAGGGAAGGTGAGGTAGAAAGGGGGAACCAGTTGCAGGGATCTTCCCTGGGGTACAGACAACAGGGAAGTGGGTGAAGGGACACATCAGACTGTGTATGATATGACAAAATAATGATAATTTGTAAATTATTAAAGGGTTCATTTGGGAGGGGGAGTGAGGGGAAATATTGGGAGCTGATATCGGGGGCCTAAGTGGAAGGAGGATGTTTTGAAAATGATGATTACGACAAATGTGCAAATGGGAACTGCATATAATTGTTGTATGTATCGATCATGATAAGAGTTGGATGAGCCCACAATAAAATGATTAAAAAAAAAAACTCTCCTGTCTGTCTGTTGTCCTGGTAATTTAACTCTGTAATGGAATAGTTTGCTGCCAACTATTTAAATTAAGTAATTTTTAAGTATCTGTAATATTGTTGACTAATAAACTATTAAATTGGGAAAAATATAAAAATCTTAAGACTGAAAGGTTTATCAATAAAAATACAAAGTGAAAAGAGAGAGAGATAAACCCAGGCACAAGGGCTATAGGATTACCTGAATCTGTGCCCTATTTCCAGCTGTGATATTAGAAATTGTCCAACATGCTTCCTTTTTGATAGATTCCTTTGGGCTACTCAGTAAATGCAATAAACTTTGCAGAGCTGAGCAATTCAAAATCACCTAAAAATAAGTTTAAAAATTAAAGTTATCATGTTGATCTAAATATAACTAAACCTTTAATTCAAAAACACAATTTAGGGGAAATGTTGACAAAGAAATGGTACCTCTACTTGGTTTCAGACACATTAACTTTACATATGGGGTATAAAAGATTAATAGAACATTAAACTGATTTCACTACACTGTTAAAAATTTATTTTAATAAGGTACAATAAAGAATGCTAATATTAGTAATTAGAAGAGAGTTACTGACCCATTTCCTATCCCTGCAGCATTAAAATGTCTTGGATATATACATACATATATCTCAAGTGGCCAGAAACCAAAAGTGACCTGAGATTTCTCAGTCAACAGATTAACTGTACATGATAGTCAATGAGCCAACACACAGTTCCTTCTGCCATACACTGAAGAGGATGACTTACTGAAACTCTGTAGGACAGGTAGAACTGCCTAAGTTTTCGAGATTGCTCTTTATGGACATAGAAAATCCCACCTCCTTACCTTGAAGTGGCTATTGGTTTCTTACTGTGAATCCTGTGAATTACAGCCCATTGTGTAATCACTAAGTCATCAGGGTTGTAACATATACTTAATAAGGACAAAGATGAAAAGGATATGACCCCATCTTACAAAGGGAGGAGCCAAATAAAGAAGGCACACCGTTACAGGGATTAAAGCAGTTTATTTGGTGAGCTCAAGAGTCAATCACTGTACAAAACAAGAGTTATCCACCTCAGAAACAAAAGCATTTTTAAGAACCTTGGGGCTGAGCCCCAGTGGCGTAATGGTTAAGTGCGGGACTGTGGCCCACAGGCTTGGAGGTTCAAATCCAGCAACAGCTCTCCATGAGCAGGGCTGGGTTCCCACTCCCACCAGAGGGCAGTGATACCCACCCCCCCAAAATAAGAATCTTGTATTAATACAGTCAATCCTTTATTGTTCCAATAACTTGTGGTTTTATTTAATAGTACAAGAATAAAGATAAACTGGTTGAAAATTGAGGATAGTATTAAGTATTAGTACATAACTCACTCAAAAAAAAAACTCATGCCATCACAGTGACCCGAAATGACAGAGTGGAACTGCCCCTATGGGTTTTCCAAAACTAGAAATAAATAAATGATCAATATGATCAAAGATTTACGAGGCATAAAAACAAAGAAAGCATAGTGAGAAAATTTAAATGTAAACAAGTTTTTGTGTGTCAAAAAACCTAAGAAAATTAAAATGCACACACGAAAATGTCTGCATATAATGGAGTTGTTAGCTTTAATAAGCAAATTCATAAGAGACTAATATTTTAATAGAAGATTATTTCATGGATCAACTTTCATTCTACAGCAAAAATGAGGTCATGGAAGCTAAATACACAGAAATGAAACAACTAGAACGAGAACAAGAATGTTTACCCATGTTGGAAATGTTAACCAAACTCACTGAACAGTACGCATGGGAATTATTATATGGGAACCTAACTTGCTTGTAAGCTTTTACCAAAAGTCACGCTTGTTAAATTACAAAAAAAGTACTGGAAAACAAAAACCTGCCTGCTCTAAAGAAAAAGTAGTGGAAGTCACAGGTAATCCAAAATTACTACAAGAAACGGGCCAATACAGAGGCCAAAGGCACTGGGAGTAGTTAGTTATGCAAAGGGGCTTCAGAAAGTATGCACAAAATGGCAACTACAAAGATAATGGAATTGTTCCATAAACTTTTGGAAGCCCTTCCTATAAACCACCACTTACAACAAACAATAATGAAACAAAGAGTGCTGTTCATCAATTCCCTCTAATAATATATAACTAAATATCCTAACAGCTGTATGATCATGGAGGACCTAGCTACTGTTTTTTTGTTTTTGTTTTGCCTCTGCTGGTCATGGGCACTACCCAGTGCTGCTCCTGAGAGCCGCTGCTGGATCTGAACCACCAAGTCCGTGGGCCACAGTCCCGCACTCAACCACTTAAGTAAGCCACTGGAGCTCAGCTACTGTTTTTGAAGGAAAAAAATAACATTGATGCATACCTGTGTCTGAATATCATCCCCTGTGACAATGTTTCCCACAGCCCGCAGAGCAGGAGAGACCACTTTGTAATCATTATGCCTGCAACCACAAAAAGGAAAGTTACATTCAGACAGCTTTACCCTTAGTCTCTTTTCCTCAAAGCTGAAAAGAAACAGGAAATCAATGTGTGAAAGAACTTTTGAGCAACAAGCTACCCCATGGTGGTCACTAAGGGACTTCGATCACGCTGCTGAAATGTTTAGCAAAACCAAGAAGAGCTATTTTTCCCCTTATTCGATATTTCTGGATTTAAAACTACAATTCTTGCCTAGTAACCTTTTCTAGAGTTTTCCCAATCTTTAACAGAGGTCTCATTTCCATTTTGATTGGTCCTCTATGGATGCTAAGACAAGGGAGAGAAATAATTAACTCTTATACATTGCATAACTGTCAGAGAAGTAAAAAAATCATACATCAACAGATGAATTAACTTGAAAATGACGGCTAGGTTTCGGGACTTAAATAATTAACTCCTTCTACTAAGACTCATTTTCCTTACTGTTCAAAAAGCTCCACAAATCTCTTTACGTATTTGAGGATAAATATGATTAGCTTTTCTTTCAGGTTCATTAAGTCAAGATCCTTTAACGTATCCCATTTTCTCTCTGCTGTAAGAATGACCACTTGGTCAAAACAGTATCAGTTACTTAAAATTTATACTAAGAGCTGATGACGTACAATAACATACCAACTAAAAAGTAAAAAGTGGGGTACGGACAATAGGGAAGTGGGTGAAGGGACACATCATACAGTGTACAATATGAAAAAGTAATAACAACTTATAAATTATGAAGGGCTCATGGGGGAGGGGGAGTGGGGAGGAGGGAAAATATGGGGAGTTGGTACTGGGGGCCTAAGTGGAGGGAGGATGTTTTGAGAGTGATGATGGCAACAAGGGTGCAAATGTGGTCTGCATACAACTGATGTATGTATTGATCATGATGGGAGTTGTATGAGCCCCAAATAGAATGATAAATTAGGCTGAGCCCCAGTGGCGTAGTGGTTGTGCGCGCGACGGCAGCCCACTGGGATGGAGGTTCAATTCCTGCTCACAGGAGCAAAGGCTGGGCCTCCTACTCCCACCACCAGGGCAGTGATGCCTAAAAAATAAATTAATTAAATAAAATGATAAATTAAAAAAAAAAGGAGGGGAAAAGAGAAGCTTATACCAAGGGTTCTAGTAAAAAATATTTGGAAATGAAGATGGCAACAAGTGTACAAATATGCTTGATATAAATGATGTATGGAATGGTATAAGAACTGTAAGAGCCCCCAGTAAAATCATTGAAAGAAAAAAAAGTACAAAGATTATTTCCCAGAGTTGGAATATTGGAATTCTAGCTCCAAGAGCACCATATTGTTTCTATTCACAGAACACAAACTGCTGACCTGTACTCTGTGACCAGCTATAATCCCAGGGTTTTATATTCTGTATGCTGATTTAATCCATTCCACATGTCCTGTTTGGGCAGTAAGGTTGCCTCGCATCTACCGTGTAGTTACTGCAATTAAATTTCATGTGGCTTATAATTACATCAGTTTCAAGGCTGTCTTCATATTAAATCTAGTTTTTTTCTCATACTGATTAACACAGTAAATGATTTACTCAATAATTAAAGGCTTCACAAAGAGTTCTATCAAAAGGAAAACACTACCCAGTGTCTGACACCCAATTTAAATTCAACTCCAACTGAGAGAGCTAAGAAATGATTTTTTTTTTTTTTGGTATTTGATATTAAGAGATCAGGGTTTGGTCATCCAATAGGAGAAAGCACCAACTAAAAGTTTTAGAGATATTTTCTGCTGAAGAACTGTTAAGACAGAAAAAAATCAAGGTTCTTAATAGAACCTCATTAAAAAAATTTAACCTTCCTGAGCCCCGGTGGCGTAGTGGTTGTGCGCGGGACTGTGGCCCACTGGGATGGAGGTTCAATTCCAGCAGTGGCTCCACAGGAGCAAAAGCTGGGCCTCCTACTCCTACCACCAGAGAGCAGCAATGCCCCCCCCCACCCCCCTGCGCCCCGGGGAAAAAAAAAGTACCAGTAGAAAAAACAACTAGAAAACTAATCTAATGCTAAAAAAGCAGACACCCTTTATGAATTATCTCTTACATTAGCAATTCCACAAGTCTCCTGCACACTCCAGCATCAATGACTGCTTGAATTTTATCATTGGGTCCATCTGACAAATATGAGAGGGCCCAGCAGGCGTCAGCCAATACATCGGTGTCACTTACAAACAGCAACCAGGAAAGCACATTCAGACAGGGGGAAACCTGTGAAAGAAAATAATTAATTCAACAGAACAAAAGCCAGAAGTAGGGTGAGTTCTCATAAGAAGGTTGACAGGCATATGACTGATATTTTATCAGAGAATTAGGGTTCTAAAAGCACGGTGACAAGTGCCTGCTGAGTGGCATGTCTGTTGAAATGTTGTCAGTGAACTTTTGGTTTACTTTGACAAAGTGGTCAGAGCATGCAAACAAATTTCAGGAAGCAAAATTTCATCAACGCTAATTCTCAGAGTTATATTCCTTGTCATAACACACTCTTTACAAACTACCAGGAGAAAGGAACTTCCATATATACAAGAGCACTTAGAAATTTTTTAAATTATAAAAAGATAGCTTTTAAGATTAATTCAAGACTTTGTACAGTGAAAAATTATTTCAAACTAAGACAACAGCAACATGTCCAGTTTCTCTAAAACAAATAATATTCTTACATTTACCATATATACTCATTTATAAGTCGAGTTTTTCAGTATATTTTTAATGTGGTTTAGTGATAAAATTAGGTGCCTCGGATGATATTCGGATAGGCTTATACTTCAGTATACACGGTAAAATTTTTTTCCACCTCTACCCTTTTCTCTCTTTTGGGCATCACTGCCTCCTGGTGGTGGGAGTAGGAGGCCCAGCCTTGCTCCTGGAGAGCGCTGCTGGATTTGAACCTCCAACCCAGTGAGACGCAGTCCCGCACACAACCACTACGCCACCGGGGCTCAGACCTATACGGTAAGTTTTTATTGAGTCATTCTTTCTGTTCACATTAAAATTGGCTGTATATTCTTTAGTTGCACATTTCCTATCAATTTCCCACAAGCTTAATCTTTACCTTTGGAAATTCTGGAGGTGGACTTTTCCCTCTACAAAGATTAGACAAAGCCCAAACTGCATTCCGGGTCATGGTCAGACGATTTTGTTTTGAAAATAACCTGTATGAGGTACAAACAATAACTATTTAATGAACATTAAATCACTGATGGCCTAAGAAAAATACTAAGCCATTTAATTCTACTGAACATTGGTCAAGCCTCATATACTCTTCTCCCCAAACAATTAAATAGCATTACTTTCTAACTCCACTAATTCTGGTATTTGAATGTGACAGAGTACTTAAAACTGTCTGAGCAAATTATCAAGAAAATACCTAGAATGGCAAATAACACTAGGAAATCCAAAGATTTCCAATGATGTACTGCTGAGGGGCTTTCTGTTTTTATGACTCCAGAAACCAATGAGCAAAAGCAGAAAAAAAGAAACTTACTGCAACAGAGGAGGAAGGATATTGCAGCCTAAAACATAGTCCCTGCACATGGTACTATCTCCAGCAATGTTGCCAAGAGCCCAGACTGCCTGCAAGGAAAAATTTTATTAACGATTCTCATAATTTATATCATTAAAAAAAAGCCCAACATGCTACAATAATAACTCATTATAAAATTAGATAACAGTTAGACACCATACTACATCTGGACATTAACTGGTAACACTTCTACTGTGTTCACATGAAAGAGCTCTGGTTACACTGGGATACCAAGCACAAGGCTAGTAGTTGATACACAGCCCCTCCCGCACAGGAGAAAGATGAAACTGTCTGCTCCTGTACAGATTTACAGTACCACAAATCCTATGAAAGATTGCTATGAGTCAAAATTGACTCAATGGCATTTGGGTTGGGTTTTCAGTTTGATCATCAGTCAAATAACACACCTGTGGGATTAAGGAAATGACAACTACTAATATCCTAATATGTACAACAAAAATGTAAGGTCTAATCACAAAATGGTTTATCTGTAATAGATCCCAATAAAATGGCTTTGAAAAAGAAAAGACCACCAGAGGGCAGTGATGCCCCCCCCCCAAAAAAAAGAAAGAAAACTTGAACATTTATGCTAGCAAGATCATTAAAGGGAAGAGCCACCACTTATACATAGTGTTTTTATCTTCTAATCATAAGTAGTGTCCCATCTAAACCCTCGGCACACAGAAATCCCAATGGCTTAACCAGTCATTTAAATTTGCTTACATGAGAAAATGGTCAACAAGGAATTAAAGGACTCAAAATGCAGATACTTTCTGAAACTTTTTAAAGTAAAAGATTCATGAATTATCTTGATTTATGATGATGGTTTCTTGATGCACACATATGCTCAACATCAAATTATAAACAGACACAATATACTTGTCAGATGCCAAGAAGGCTTCAAAAATGTCATATTTCTTAAGCACTGATTTATTATTTGTAAATTTCATAAAAGTTGGCATTAAGAAGAGATGCAGGATTTTTTCTCTGTGTATTTTTCTGCACAAAAATTACTAAGACCTGTTACTTTAATCAATACTAGGACAGTCCTACAAGGAGACCTGATGGTGCCTGCAATTTGAATCTACCAGTTGCTCTGCAGGACAAAGATAAGGCTTCCTACTCACTTAAATAGTTACAGCCTCGAAAATCCACATGGCAGTAGGAGAGATTCAAACAAGAAAAACTTAGATGGCATAAGAAGGGATACAGATTAAAGAACTTCAGAAATGGAAGGCGGGGGGAAGTGGCTACATATGTCTAGGAGAACGTCTACTTATAATGTCTTTGGAATTTACTACTTGAATGTCTTTGGAATTTACTACTTCTAGAACATTTCTTGCCAACCACAAAGCATAGAGTCATGGTCAAGTAATGAAACTCAGGTCCTGTATATAAAGACAAAAGGGAAAGATTTTATTCTTTCATCTGGTTCTCTATTTTTTTTTTTACCTGTTCCTGCACATCTTCAAATTCTGAGCTCAGCAACTCTATGAAGATGGGCACAGCTCCTGCTTGAATCACAATCCGAGTCTGAAGAGAATTCCCTGAAGCAATATTTGTCAGTACCCAAGCAGATTCAAACTATAAAAATAAAAAGATTTTTTCATTATTCATTAGGCTCTGTTAGCTTCTGTATTTATAGCAACAAAATGTTCTGTATAGGAAAAGAAATTATTATTCCATGAGTTCAATACCGTAATTCTTAAAGAATTCCCAGGAGAAACACCTCAGCCTAGAGCTGATGGGCAACCACAGAAAGAATGAGGGAGTACTTTGCATGATAGGAAATTCTCTTCCAATGCGTAATTTAAAAAAGGAAAACCAGTATACATTAATGATTGGTATCACTATATTGTCTTAAAAGGATTAGACACTTTAATTACACAGTTTCTATAAAAAGTATGAATGACTAGATAACAAGGGAACGATGCTTTTCTCTGTAAAGCTTTATGTATCTTGTGAACTTGTACCACCTCTATTAGCTGATATAAAAAATAAAATTGAGTAACTGTTACAAGATGAGAGAAGAGAAACTCAAAGAAGCAAAAAATAAAGACATAGTAAAAAGGCAAAAGATACTTCACATAATATACAGACCAAAAGGAGTTAACAGGAATAATCAGCTAAGTGCTTTAAAAAATGCTAATTTCAGTGCATAAGAGCTTCTAATCAAGATGTGCCAAACCAAGGTACAACAATTTTTAAGATTTTAAGAGCATATTTAAGGGTAGAAAGCGAGACGGTACCCTGAGTAAAGGTACTCTATGCAGTATCATAGTACACAGAAGATTTCTTAAGGAACTAAGGTCAACAACAACCCAAACCCCCAGAATATACTAATTCTACACATCCCTTCAGTAATCTCTATAGTCTAATACTGAAAATACAGAGTCAGGGGGTAGGCACACTAGAACTGATTGTGATAACATATATCAAACTCTTTTTACAAGTGACTTAGTACGGAAGTATATGATATGTGACCATGTAAAAATACTACTTAATAAAAGAAAAGAAACAAAATTTGACCAATGATTGCCATTGGTGCAGGAAAAAAAGAGTTGTTGCTCAGGGTGTACTGAGCTTATGCCAACTGTGCTGAAATAATTTGGAAAACTATATCAAGAATGGTTTTACAATGCGAAGGTATAATCAATGCTGAATTACACATGAAGAAGTTTTAGAATTGGAGAATGTCCTGATGTGTATACTTTGTTACAATTAGAAAAAAATTATACAAATAACGAGTACTGGGAAGAAAATGTTCTAGAATTGAATGTAATGATAATGTATGACATGTGGATGAAGTGCTAATAAAAAAACTTTAACTATTTACAGGTTTTACTTATTATTATTTATTTTTACTTATTTATATATATTTTTGGACATCATTAGTTTTGTTGCTGTCATCCTTTTGTTTTCCTTTGTCATTTCACCTTGCAATGTCTTATTTTTTGGTACATATTATCTATGCAAGTCTATCTAGGTAAGATAGGCTGGATGAACAGTCTGGAGGAGAAAACAATGGGACTGATGGTTCTGGGGGACATGGGAGATGGGAAGAAGGAGAAAAGGAGGTGGTGTTGATTACCCCAGGGACAAGGAAACAACAAGTGATCCAAACAGCAGCAAGGTGGGTGTAAGAGGCCTGATAGGAATTGATCAAAAGTAATTTAACAGAGAGAAATTACTGAAACCCAATGAAGGATAAGAATGATGGTGGGACAAGAGGAAAGTAAAAGGAAATAGAGGAAAGAACTGGGAGAGGCAAAGAGCATTTACAGAGGTCTAAATACAGACATGAACATAGGTAAATGTTATTTATATATGATGATGGAGAAATAAATCTAGGTGCACAATACTTATAGGGTTAGCGTTAAAGTAGCAGATGGACATTAGACCTCCACTCAAGTACTTCCTCAACACAAGAACACGTTCTATTAAATTGGCATTCCATGATGCTCACCTTCCCAACACCATCACTCAAGAGAAATGTATGCACAAGCAAAAGTGGTGAAGAAAGCTGATGGTGCCCAGCTATTGAAGATATAACATCTGGAGTCTTAAACAAGTGGTCACCTGACTCAGAAGCAACAAAGCCCACATGGAAGAAGCACACCAGCCTGTGTGACCACAAGCTGTTGAAGGGATCAGGTATTAGGCATAAAAGAACTAAAAATTATATCATTATAAATGAGGGGGAGTACAGATTGGGGACCCAAGGTCCTTCTGTAAGGAAAGTGATAACCCCTTACAGAAGGGTTGTGGGGCGGGGAGGAGCCTGTCAGGGGACCATGTAGCAATGATGAAATATTCAACTTTCCTTTCTTTCTAAAATGTTTCCTCGCTCCCACTATCAAGATCTAAATTCTACCTTACAAATCCAGTTAGACCAGAGGATGCACACTGGTACAGATAGGAACCAGAAACATGGGGCATCCAGGACAGATGATCCCTTCAGGACCAGTGGGGAGAGTAGCGACTCCGGGAGGATGGAGGGAACCAATTATAAGGATCTAAATATAACTTCCCCCAGGAGGTATGGACAATGGGGAAGTGGGTGAAGAGAGACATCAGAAAACGTTCGATATGACTAAATAATAATAATTTATAAATTATCAAGGGTTCATGAGGGAAGGGATGTAAAGAGGAGCCAATATCAAGGGCTTAAGTGGACAAAAATGTTTTGAGAATGATGATGGCATCAAAGGTACAAACGTGCTTTTCATATCATAGATGTATGTATGGTGTTGAGCCCCCAATAAAAGGATAAAAAAAAACAAACTGTTGGACTGAGACCCGGTGGCATACTGGTTGAGTGCAGGACTGCAGCCCATGGGCTTGGCAGTTCAAATCCAACAGCAGCTCTCCAGGAGCAGGTCCAGCAGCTCCCACGATCACCATAGGACAGTGAAGCGCCCTGACCCCCGCCCGGCCCTCCCAAATCACATCACTGTGAATGAGGGGAGTGCAGATTGGGGACCCAAAGTCCATGAATAGACCCTTACAGAAGGGTCATGGAGAGGCGACAAGTCAGTCAGGGTGCAGTATAGCAATGATGAAACAATGAAACATACAACTTTCTTCTAGTTTTTAAATGCTTCCACCCCCCTCCCCCCCCAAACTATCATGATCCCAATTCTATCTTACAAATCTGGCTAGACCAGAAGATGTATACCGGTACAGATAGGAACCAGAAACAAGGGAATTCAGGACAGATGATCTCTTCAAGACCCAATGGTGAGTGTGGTGACACTGGGAGGGTGGAGAGAAGGTAGGGTAGAAAGGAGAAAACTGATTATAAGGATCTACATATAACCTCCTCCCTGGGGAATGGACAACAGAAAAGTGGGTGAAGGGAGATGTCAGACAGTGACAGTGTAAGATATGACAAATGAATAACAATTTATAAATTATTATTTTGTCATATCTTAACATTGTCTGACATCTCCCATCTTACACTGTCCAATGTCTCCCTTTACCTACTTTTCTGTTGCTGCTGTTTTTTTTAAAAACAAATTGCAGGTCTACAAAAAACTTGTGTTGAGCTCGTCCTATTGCTGTCATTTTTCCAATGGCATGTGCTCACTTTGTGTCACTGTGTCAACTCTTGGCAACTCCCACAAAACATTTCAAATGTTTTTATAATGCTCACTCACTGCCATCGAGAAGATTCCAATGCAGAATGACCCAATAGGACAGGGTAGAACCATTCCGCTGATTTTTCTAGGCTATTAATCTTTTTTATTATTTTCCTTCATCCGAGGCTATTAGTCTAAACAAAACAAAACAAAACATTGTGACCTGATTTATTTTAACATTCACTTTACTGGGGTGGTTTAGAGTAAAATCCGCAATCTCTCCAAGGTATGCCTATAAAATGTCATCAAATGCAGAGATGAAGAAAAGTTATCTGGAAAGAATGCGCAAGATCAGCTACCCACAGAAACATCCTCTCTCAGAGAGCACTAGTGATACAAGGAGATTCCAGTCCCATAAAAAGGGAGTAACACTTGGGTTTGGAAAGTCTATCTCAAAGAGTTATGTGTGAGGTGAAATCATTTAGAATGCTTAAGTGCTGCCAAAGTTCAAACTGCTGTCTTATAAACTTTAGCACTGAAGGTCTCAGAGGGAATTCCAGAAGACATCCAAGTGAGTATCATAGATAAAATAGAAATTATAATTATTGACAAGGAAAACAGAGAATAAATGAACAATAAGTGAACAGCCTAAACAAAGATCTCAACAACACAAGGTGTGTCCTCCAACAAAATGATTAAAAAAAAAGATGTACCAACATTATGTTTATTACTAACTATACAATAATAACTCTCTGAATGCAAAGAAGATTCAAGAGCTGTCTTCACTCTCTAACACTGAAAAACAAAAAGCAGTTTTGCTACTGCCAAAGTGAGAAGAGGAAGAAAAACTACTTAGTCTTACTGAGAGCACTCTGTGCTTCTTTCTCTCTTACACACACACACATGCTGATTACTCTGTTTACACTTTGTAGAAATTCACCCATCTATGCCATACTTTTGAATATACACTATCTACATATGTATGTAGGTGGGTGGGTGAGTGTATTACCTCACACAGCAATTAAAGGTCCCCTATTAGTGTTTGCAGAAGCAACTAACAAATCTAGTTAAAATGTAAATATGCTTTTTAAAAATTGTGTACTTTCAGCTAGCTAACTTCCCTTTTATTATGGACTGTTCCTTCATTGGAATTTGTTGTCTTTTCAAAAACTGCTTTGGCCTTAGGTCCCCTATTGGAATTTATGATGAAACAGAAAGCCAGGATCTATGACAAAAGCACTTGAATAAAGTTATGGCACAAACAGTAAGAAAACAAAAGTAAATAATTGGGGAGGAGAGCAAAAAAAAATTATGAGATGCCAGAAAATCGTAATATGGTAAAAAAAAAAAAAAAAAAAAAAAACCTAAGAAATTATATCAGCAGAAGAAATCAATGGGGCCCAAAGTAACTATACGCCACTCTTTTTTATTCTTTTTTTTTTAGGCATCACTGCCCTGGTGGTGGGAGTAGGAGGCCCAGCCTTTGCTGCTGTGAGCGGGAATTGAACCTCCATCCCAGTGGGCCGCAGTCCCGCGCACAACCACTATGCCACCGGGGCTCAGCCCACTCTTTTTATTCTCAACTACTCTGTATCCTATTGCTTAATGCTTCAAAGATGACACCATGCAAGAAGCAACCTGCCATGCAGCTACGCTTGCTGATGGATTTTCATTCTATTATTTTTCACTGTCCAGATAATAAAACTACAACTGAGAAATTTCAAGGGCACATGAAGATTTGATGCCTTCTCTTTCCTCTTTCTTAGTCTCTACCTTCTGGTGCTCAGTTCCTTAAATAAGGAAAAGGAGAATTCAAAGCTGAAATACTTCTGACCTCCTATCAAGTTTCCCACTCCAGATTGAGGTACTCCTGGTTCCCTTTCTCCATTTGGATCAGGACTCTGTTGCTGGCCATTTTGCTGGTTCCACTCTGGTTCCTAGCAAATGCCAGGCTCACCTGGAGAGCAAGTGAAAAGAGAGGCTCACATCAGAAAAATAAACCCAGATATCAAATTCTGCAGAGAACTGGGCCTGAGTCATGGGAGCAACCTTCCAGGAAAGGTTTAGGGATCAATGGAGATGGGAAAAGAAGTATTGTGGGGAGGGGGGACAGGGAGGAAGCTTACTGCAGTTCATCACATTAAGCTTTTAGGGGGGTCAACAAAGTTAAGAGGGGTGAACTAAGCCAAATTTAATACAATGAACAACTTTAAGGAGTCTTTAACGTTTGAAACGAGGAAGGAATTTACGTATTTTTGGCTATTTTTCTAAGTTTCTATTAGATGGTTCTGGGATACAAAGGATAATACGTGAAGATGATGGGCCAGGGCTAAAGAATCTAGCAAACTTGGCATTGGGTACATTATCACACGAGGCAGACCAGTCTCACGTCAAAGGCTCAAGTGCCTGAAATCTAGATGTCACTGAGCTTGAATAGGCTTTTAGTTAAATGGCACTGCCTGCTTCCAGGTCATAGATCCCACCCACATTTTCACCAGGGTGAAGATGAGTGAATACCCAGGTAGCACTGCCCAAAGTGGGCTCTGATTTGGGGATCACATTAACCTGAAGGTAAGGAAAGCCAGAAAGAAAAAGAGGCCCAGCCCCTCAGTAGAGCTCATAAGATCTTTAACTATATAGCATGAAAGGGTTAAGTTTATCCATAGGGCTTATTGAGAGTACAGCCATCAACTTTCCTCTTGAAACACAAATTAGAAGTCTCTTTCTAAAAGAGAACTTGCCAAAGAGAAATTCCAAAATTTCTCTCAATAAGGAGTTACATGTATTAGAGACAGCTTACATCCTGGTCTTCTCTGAAAACTTGGGACGTGTCAGAGCATAAAGCCCCCTGGATCTAAGGAGTCTCTCAGCAGACCTGCTCCTTCAGCTTTGGGTTTGATCTAAGTTACTTGGGAGTCACACTGGAGAGGACGCCGTGCTTAAATGTGCACGTAAGCTGGAGATGACAGCTTTTTTTTTTCTGATGACAATCTTTCAGTAGTAAATAGGTCAGTGTGGTACAACACATCTATCAATGTGATCTCTGTGGTTTGTCTTGTACAGAGTATTAGTTTGTACAAGGGCAAAGTCTGAGACTTCACAAAGAAGTATATTAAAGATGTCTGAGGGCTTTCCTCTTCAGAGACATTAAAATACAGGATCCTGTACAAAAACATGAAATTAAATCTTGTAGAATTTACATGTGTTAGCCAGCAGAGGTCAGTAGCCAGAAAAATGCACTGCAATGTTCAGTGAATATTGGAGAACAAGGACGGGCCAAGAGCCACTTCTGAGCTTTTCCCCGTGGGTCTGGAGATCAGGCCCTCTTTGTTCAATGCATGAAGGATCTGGACCTCTGCAACCCCCTACTAAGAATTCCTTGATTCAGAAACTAAGTCCAGTCTCTCTCTTTCAGCTACTCTCATTCCCTGAGCGAGGATAGAAACATTTTTGGCATGAACAAAGTGATAGTTATTCCTACCTCCCTCCTTCCTACAAAGAATTTCAAACAATAAACTGCAGTAAGGCTCCTCATTGGTTCCTCTGGTTCTCTTGGCAGGTTGCTTGGGGGCTCAGGCTCTGTTCTCTGCAGTGTTGGTGGTCTGGATTTCCTTTTTTCTGAGAAAAGTCCCTCTTCTTTTGCTTTCTAGCTGCACCTGCTATTTTTCAGGTCTGGTGATCCTGGCCTTAAGACAAGGACCAGAATTGTAATCCAGGAGAGAACTAACAAAACAGAATCTTAATTCAAAAGAACTTGGAAGTTGGTAAATACAAACTGGAGCAGAAAAATTGATGGGACATGAAGAACTCTACCTTTTCTGGATTTCTTTTAGTTTGTTTTTCCTCTGGATGGAACTCATCACTGCAACCAAAAATGTAAAAAGGGGTAGGAGGAAAGGAGAGAAATATAAAGATAAAGCATCAAGTCTTACGAATTCTCTACATCTGGACAGTAAAAAACCCTGGGGCAGGATCAGTCATTTACAAAACCTCTACCATGGCTCCAGACTTAGAGAAAAGGGACAGAAGTTGCTATTTTCATTACTAACTTGTTATTGAGAAAAAAAACTAATTGGGATAAGGGAGAGAAAACTCATTTCATGATCTATCTGGTAGGCAATCAGTTTATATAACTGCAGATTTTCTCTAAAGACCCTTGAGATGAGTCCTATGAGAATTTAAGGATCACTGCTATTTGTCTAAAATGTAATACAGATGATTCTATTGATTATACCAAGAAAGTCTAAGTACTCACAAATCAGGTTTATAAAAATTCAATTTTTTTGAAGGAAAAGATAATCTTTTAAAATCTTTAGATGGCTCTCAAGGAAAGTCACTTAACTATTGTTTTTTTTTTTTACGGGGACAAGTATCCAATTCAAAATTCACAGACTTTCCTCTTGGAACTTCTCTATATAGCATGGCATTGATAGACTAACTAGCACAGCAGAATGTATACCGACTCTTAAGTTTATCTCCTCACTAGCTCTTTAAGAAAGAAAAGAATAATAAATAGAACCATACTTGAAAACTAATGTATATCTGATCTAGATAGCCCTAATAGTTCTTATTAGACAGCCCTAAGAAAGCCAACAAGTAAAATTACAAATTGCTAAAAACTAAATTTTATAGTGGCCACACATGAATCTCAATCTATGGCTCTTCTGCTATACACATTTCTCAGTTATGTCTTAGCCACATCATAAAACAACTTTTGATTGAAAAGGAAGAATTTTTAAGGGTTGAATGTCAATAAAGATAGAAAAACTGCTCACAATGTGGTTGTCAGAAGTATCATTTGGGGGGGGCAATCACTGCCCTCTGGTGGTGGGAGTAGGAGGCCCAGTCTTTGCTCCTGTGGAGTCGCTGCTGGAATTGAACCTCCATCCCAGTGGGCTGCAGTTCTGCACACAACCACTACGCCACCAGGGCTCAGCCCCAGAAGTATCATTTTAAGAGAAAACATTGACATTTCATGTATAATAAAATAGGTTTTAAAAAAAAAAATCCATGTCCAGAATATTAGTTTGCAGTGAGAATTAAGGTATGAGGCAAGAAATAAAACTGGTTCCCACCTGCAGCGTACAGTTCTCTTTTCGTTTGAGGAACTCCACAAACCTGGCCACGACTCCCGGTGTGCTGATCACTTCATCAATAGGAGGATTCGGTTCTGTTTCCCCAGAAAATAAAGAGAGCTGAAAACAACCCTTAGGATTAAACGCAAAGCTTGAGAGCTCCTTAGTCCATACTATTTTTCCTTCGATATTTATCTCATCCATGTTGGAAAATCCATAAAAATAATGTATAATTGAAACAGATTTGATCTCTTTTCAAACAAAGGTAGTTTGAAAGATGGTGCAAAGAAGTTATCATGGGAATGAGGCATGGGAAAAATCTTAATCAAAAATCATAATTAATGGTATGATTCCATTATCTTAGAAAACTTAGAACACAGGAAAAATATCACCAAAAGACAACCACTGTTAGTAGTCTGGTATTTCCCTTCTAACTCTTTGGTAATACATAAGCTTTTAATATTGGGGGAGTCCAAAGGATTTACTGATCAGGAGGAGCTGTACAGAATTCACCAAGGGTGATATGCCAAGTTAACCACTGTTTAGTAACGTCCAACTTTATGAAGAAAAAAGACAGTCTTTATTTAAGATTACTCCCACGGTGGAAGTTAACTGACAGTTTTTTTTAACTGTGAAAATTATGCCCTTAAGATGTTACCATTCTAAATAACTATTGATTAAAGGCTTGCTGGGTGATTACATAGGTAGGAAATGTCATGCTTATTTCAATAAAGATTTAGCAAAGTTTTCAATGATATTCATTGTGTGGCAATGCCAGAGAAATGGCAGGTGGATTACAGTTCTACTAGATCAGTGGTCTCAATCTTCCTAATGCTGCAGCCCTTTAATACAGTTTCTCATGTGGTGACTCCCCCAACAATTAAAATTTTTTTGTTTTTACTTCATAATTGTAATTTTGCTACTGATATGAATTGGGTGAACCCTGTGAAAAGATCGTTTGAACTCCTAATGGGTTGTGACCCATGGGTTGAGAACCAATTGTTAGAGAGATTTCAACTGAATTATTTTTCTTCCTCTACAACTTATTTTTGTAATTGATAGAATTTTTATGAATTTAATATTGGAAATTTTATGTTAGAATTCATATACTGATGTCATTATTCAAGGATATTGACTTGATTCATGGAAATGAAAGATATATAATTAAACCTTAAATTATATGCATACACAATATAAAAAAATCAGATTATTGCTTTTTCATAATATGTTGCAATAACTCAGTGACTACTTATAAAATGGTTTATAATAAGCATGTTAATGTTTAACTCTCTCTCACTGGGCCTTACATTACCATTTGAATACTTATTACAGCTGTTTTGTGTTTCATAATGTTCCAAGGAAAGAAAAGGGGATACATTATTATAAATAGATTTATAGTGACCCACAGTGCTGGACATCACCATGTATTTAAAATAATTCATGATTTTTAATATTTAATTTAACAAGTTTTTGTGACTAATCAAAGTTTTTCATTTTAAAAAGCACCCAGTGACTCAGTCCATTATTGTAATCAGTGCTTTTTGCTTTTTCCCTAGTTATTTGAAATTATCATTTAGAAAAGCCCTCTAACATGTTACAAAACATTTGGCATAAAAACAGTTCACATCAAAAAAAGATAGTAATAATTTAAATCAATTGATATAAGAACTTTTTCGGATGGAAACATTGTATTATCTTTTATGTAAGTGTAGTTTTTATTATGCATTAGGTGGGGGGGAGGGTTTACAGTTCAGACCCATCAACTCTGCACTCACAGTTCAAACCATCTATCAGCTCCCCTCCCCCCAATATTCTATATTCCACCCCAGCCCATTTATCTTTTCCCACTTATGGACCTTTTTTCACCCTTTCACCCATATCAAAACCTGTCAACCTACCACTCCGTAACTTCATCTTCCTAACCCACTGCAAAGTATCATCATTTTCCCTGGTACATTAATACTAGAAAAGGTAGTACCCTGCTCACCAAAATATCCATAGTTCAGTGTAAACAATTAACATTTAAATCAACACTGATTTTCCCAGTGACATTTTAAAAGTTTTTCTTAAGATGAATGAATTTCTCAAGTTGAACAGTACTCAAGTACTGTTCTAACAGCTCTAAGACTTTCCACAAGAGAGTTCAAAAACAATTAATAGTACTGCTTTCTGGTGCTATTAAGGTCCTACAAATAAACCAACTCAAATATTACTAAAAATTACATGCTCATATGCAACCTTTCTGTTGAGAAACTTACTGCATGATAAGTTATGTGCTGTGGAAAACAGATTATAGAAAATATTACATATGAAAAAATACCTCAAAATATTCAGAACTCACCTTTTGAAAGCAGTTTTCTGAATTTCTGCGTAGCTGAAAGTTGCTGCTCTGGGATATTGGAAAATATCATTTCAATCATATCAGAAGTAATGACATCACCCTGGGATCACAAACAAAAAGCAAAATTAGTAAAATATAGTTGTACTGGTAATTCAGAAGAAAACTATATATAAACTATAGTCAGGAGACTATAAACTATGGTCAAATTATTAAGTTAATTATGTTTCTCTTAAGTTGAGCCCTGGTGGTGCAGTGGTTGTGTGCGGAACTGCGGCCCACTGAGATGGAGGTTCAATTCCACTGGACGTTCAATTCCAGCAGTGGGGCTCCCCAGGAGTAAGGCTGGGCTTCCTACTCCCACCAGGGCAGTGATGCTGGGGGAAAAAACTGTTTCTCTTGAAGAGTTAGTTACACAGTGTATGTATGAAGTGATGAGTGAGCATATATTAGACTTTCTAACGTGCTATCTGGTTGTCAGAATGAACAGTTCCAAGCTCGAACTTTCTACTTCTGGAACTGCAACAAAATTTGAGAAAAATCTGCTCAGCATTCTTAACTTTGCTTGACAAAAATGAAAATTCAACTGGAAAAAACCTGTGCAGGCCCAATCTTGCCACAGATCCAAAAAGGGTGACACTTCAGCCTTAAATGCTGCCCTCACTCAGACAGTATATAATGCTTTTTTTTTAGGCATCACTGCCCTCAGGTGGTGGGAGTAGGAGGCCCAGCCTTTGCTCCTGGGAGCCGGAATTGAACCTCCGTCCCAGTGGGCCGCAGTCCTGCGCACAACCACTACGCCACCGTGGCTCAGCCTTATAATGCTTTTTAATAGTGGGGCGATAATAAAGTAAATAGAGGAAAGAACTGGGAAGCAAAGGGCATTTATAAAGGTCTAAATACAGGCCCGTACATAAATAAATATATTTATACATGATGATGGGGAAAATATCTATGTGCATATAAATATAGCTATTAAGGTAGCATTATAGGCATTAAGGCAGCAGATGGACATTGAGCCTCCACTCAAGTACTCACTCAATGCAAGAACACTTTGTTCTATTAAACTGACATTCCATGATGCTTACCATCCTGGCACAATCACTAAAGACAAAGTGGACACATAAGCAAATGTGGTGAAGAAAGCTAATGATATTCAGCTATCAAAAGATAAAGCATCCAGGGTCTTAAAGGCTTGAGATAAACAAGTGGACATCTAGTTGAGAAGCAACAAAGTCCACATGGAAATAGCACACCAGCCTGTGTGATCTTGAGTTGTTGATAGGATCAGGTATACGGCATCAAAGAACAAAATATCCCATCATTGTGAATGATCAGGCGTGCGGGGTGCGGACTCTAAAGTCTATCTATAGACAGCTGAACATACCCCTAAAGAAAGGTTGCAGGAAGGAGACAAGCCAATCAGGGTGCAGAGTAACAAAGATGAAACATACAACTTTTCTATAATGCTTCTTCCCTCTCACTATCATGATCCCAATTCTACCTTACAAATCTGGCCAGACCAAAGCATGTACACTGGTACAGATAGGAACTGGAAACACAGGGAATTCAGGACAGATGAACCCCTCAGGATTAGTGGTGAGAGTGGTGATACCAGGAGGGTAGAAGGAAGGTAGGGTAGCAAAAGGGAACCAATTACAAGGATCTATACATAACCCCTGCCGTGGAGGACAGACAACAGAAAAGTGGGTGAAGGGAGACGTCGGACAATGTAAGACATGACAATAAACTGATTAATATATTACTATTCTAACAATTCGTATAATAAATATATAGACAGACATATACATATGTATAATACTTTTGTTACTGTGTGAAAACACTTCATTGTGGGTTGTTTTGGTTTTGTACTTTATTTGCATAAATTATCCCAACTATGGGCTCCAAAGAAAGTTCATGATCCCAGCAGTAAAGCCATGAGGAAAACTGTGAGAACCACAATAGAGTTAAAAGGAAGAAATCACTGTGAAATTTCAGTCAGACTGCTACTTGTCTGATTTGGTGGCTGCATATAAACAACATGGCTAAGTCGATATTATATGGGGGGAGGGGGTAAGATTAAAGCAGTTACTGTAGCACAAGGTGTGATTTCTTTAACCATGTAACAAAGAATCCAGACCATCAAAGAAATTGAAAAGTTATGTCAATCTGGATAAATTAGTTACTCTATGGTAACAAAATATCTGGGAGAGGGTTAAAAGCTTCCAGTGATTCAAAGTCCTGGGAAAATGAATTTATCAGCATCAATTTGGGCTTCATCATTATGGAGACATAATTTTTTTGTTATCATTTTCTTGGGGCCATACAACTCTAAGCACAATCCATACATCTATCCATGTGTCAAGCACATTTGTACATTTGTTGCCATCATCATTCTCAAAACATTTGCTTTCTACTTGAGCCCTTGCTATCAGCTCCTCATTTTTCCCCTTCCACTTCCTCCTCATGAACCCTTGATAATTTATAAATTACTATTATTTTGTCATGTCTCTCCATAATTTCTTATGGGGAAATAGGTTTAGTTCTTTAACTTTTCAGTCTTCAAACACAAATTTGGAGCAGACTTAATTTGACAACCAAGGCTTCACTGTAGATTCTTGGTCTATCATTAAAATGCTGACAACAGTGATAAAATAATCTTAGTAATAAATACAAAAAAAAGGGCCTATAGTCTTTTGGAATCTTAAGATCTAAAAGAAGTAACCAAGAAAACCAGGTAAAGTGAATATAAGCAACAAAAAAATGACCCCAAAAAAGGGCATACACAAAAACAGAGATGACAGAAGACCAAAGATTCCCCACACCTCAAACATAGAATAATCACAGTAAAATCAAGTCGTATTTCCTTTGCTTTCTATTGAAGTAGAAGGTTTATCTCTAGACAATAATTTATCACCATAATTCCTCTAAAAAATAAACAAAGGCCCCCAAAGAGAAAAAGGTAATGTCAGAATCTTAGCAATTATATCTCAACTAAACTTTTATTAATAGTTTAATATTCAAAATAATATAGAAATCAATTCTAGCACACTTTTGACAGTCCTGAGAAATACTTTTCAAAATCACTGTCAATCCCCAGGTTTACAGATGTTAACTGATCTAAAGTTCTATCAATTTCCTCAAAGCAGAGACTTGAATTTGAAGACTTTTTTATTTTTTATTTTTGGGCAGCACTGTCCTCTGGTGGTCATGGGAGCTACCCAGAGCTGCTCCTGAGAGCTGCCACTGGATGTGAACCACCAAGCCCATGGGCCACAGTCCCGCACTCAACCACTTACGCCACAGGGCTCAGCCTGAAGACATTTTTTATTCAAAATCCACACATAAAAATATCCAGCCTTTTCCAAAGGTCTACAAGAGATGGCCGCTTTTTCATCTTTAGAACACTACAATTTAAGTACTAGTGCCAACTATTCTGTTCCTCATAAAACAGCATGTTCTTCCTTGCCTACAATCTTTAAATGATCAGGTTTCCCTAGCTCATCACATGGTTGGCTGTTCTCCTTTCACATAGTTCTCAGACATGTCAAACTGTGAAAGAGCTTTTTTCACATCCTTTACAAATCTAAAATAGCTACTCAACCTGTATCTGAATACCATGTGAGTCAGAACAGACTTGATGGTAACGAGTGGCTGAGAGCCTAGCTCTCAGCACTATCAGACATGTTTCTTAAACTTATTTATTGTCTGGATCCCGGGAGTAGATTATAAATTTCTTGAAAGCTAAAGATATTGTCTGTTTTACCATTCTATCTGCCACTAATGGCTAGCACACAATAGATGTTCAACAAACATTTTTCAAATGAGCAAAAGGTTGTCATATATAAGAAAAGTAGAGTCCAACTATTGTCAATTCAACATCTGACTCTTAAAATTTATTTAAAGTTCTTATTTGGGTTTATTAAGACTTTTGTTTCCCACTATTTTCTTGCTATATTTGAATCTTTTCAGTCTCCAACTATAACTCATCCCCATCATTAACAGCTCATGCTCTTATGGCTACTTGTCACAGTAAGTTATCATTTCATAAAGAGTAAACTCAAGATCAAATTGTGAAGAAAGTTGCATAGAGTTTTAGTGTTGGACTTGGTAAGCAATCCCTGTTGCTACTGCATAGACCTGTAACTACCCCGTGGGGCACCACAGGCTGCAATCTTGACTGGAGCAGAATATCAGGTCCTTTTCCCTCACTTTGGTAGCATAGTAAGCTATACCCTGGCTGCTAACCACAGGGTCATGAGTTCCACACCACTAGGCACCCCTCAGGAGAAGGGTGAAGGTATATCAAACTGACAGTTACCTCTAGGAAAGGGTATGCATGAACGGGAGTACTTTTTCCTTTACCCTGGCTGTTTTATTTACACAAGGAGTCTATGTTCCCTTATTTATAATTTTTTTTATAAATAAAGGATTACTTACCAAACTTAAAAAAAAGATATCATTAACCTTCACCAGTATAACATATATATGTTTATAGATATGTAAACTTGATATTTAGGTAGAGGAAGTCTCTAGAACATTACATATATTTTCCTACTATAGATTCAGTTTGATAACTGAAATTCTCAGAGCCAGCTGAGTAACTGTAGAATTCATAATTATTAATTTTCCAAATATAATATACAATGCATATACATAAGAATTCCAGAAGTATGTGGGGCAGAATTTCATAAATATATTAATACTTAATCAACAAAAAATGTGAATTATACTTAATGTGATGAGGATTATACACCATCTCAAATAAGCTTTACTATCAGGTTAAGTTTGTCATAAACTTGGAAGAAACTTGGTTCACAGAACTTTCTGGATTTAAGAACTAAGGAAAAAGTACTGCTGATCTTAGTCAAATGGGGCTCTCATTATTAACATTTATGACAATACTTAATAGTTACCCACTATTAAAGTCAGGCACTAACAACTGAGGTGATGTATATACACTGTTAAATGCTGTCTAATTAAGGAAAACAAATCCAATCCATATAGCATGAAAGGAATTAAAACGACAGTAAGAAGAAAAAAAAAAAGAGTAAGGGTCCCTGCATTCTGCTTCTCTACCCTGATGGAAGTAGGAAGCCCAGCCTTGCTCCTGGAGAGCTGCTGCTGGATTTGAACTGTCAACCCTGTGGGCTACAGTCCCGCACACAGCCACTGCTCCACTGGGGCTCAGTCCACTTCTCTATTCTTAAGAGTCAATCACTTCATACTGTAAGCATACTACCACATTTCACAATTTTAATGACTGTAGATAGTATCTATCAAGCATAGCATTGTAGAGGATGAGTAATTAATTATCTCATATCATCAATTCACCAGAAGCCCTGGTGGCACTAAGGGTTAGATTTTGACTGCTAACTACATAGTCAGAATTCAAACCCAACAGCCATTCCCTAGAAGAAAGATGAGGCTATATGGTCTCATAAAAATTTACAGTATGAATCAACACTATGACACTGACGTTGGTTTTGGTTTTCACCAATTTACTTCCAACATTGTAGAACCACTATTTTCAGTTTCTAGATATTTAGTTCTACAATATGTACTTCTACAAAATGCTTAACGCATTACCATCAGTATAGACTCAACACCCCACTTCGTTAAATAAGGCTATTCCTATGCCTTACTTTTTTATTACCCACTGCCCACTTGTCATCTCTACAAAGATTATTATTTACATTGTAAATATTGTTTTGTCTTTGGTCTAGGCCTGAGTCTAAACTTAAAGTCAATGGTGCTGATAAAATTAAAGATCTCTCTCACATTTGCTTTACACCACTTGGTGTTTTGTTTTGTTTTTAAACAAAAGATCTATTTTAGTGCCTGCTTTCACAAAGCCAAAGAAATCTGAAGAGGATTTTTGCTTTTACAAAAAAGGCAAAAAGTAAAAATGGCATTCAGCAGTTCCCATGCAGCAAACTGCTAGAAAGGTTGTGAGGACCCCATGGGGAAGAGAGTGCCTTGGCCAAGCTCCTTCCCTTGGAACTACACTCAGCGTTCAAGCCCTCACTACTTTAAATCATGCCTGTGAACTGTGACCATTATATGTTAGTTATTTTAGGCTTTATGCATTATTTGGGATGACTTGGTAGGTTATTTTGAGGGTCTTGGAAGACTAAAAACATTTTCCCAACTTAAACTAATGGTAATTACATTGTTGCTTTATACCACATTAGCTTCCAAAAAGTTTCCTACAAACTCTACCTTTGGGTAGGGAAGAAATCTATATACAAATTATTTAACACAGAACTGAATAGTCTACTGCTTACTTTCAGACATTCTTTAAATTACTAGTTACCATTCTTTCCCCCTTATATTCTATTTTACATTATCATGTCCATCCCCATCTTAATTTTCCATTGTACTCAGCAGGCTACCAAGTATCCCTTTCCTCTTGAATATTTTGACCTAGAAAAAGTCTATTACCATCTGTCTTCCTTTCTAAACAAATAATAACAACAATTAATCATAACATAATGAAGTAGGTAATATAACTCTTATTTTACTGATGAGGAACAGTTACAACTGCTGACAAAAGATTAACTCACGGAGTAGAAAACAAAATAGAGCTCTTTCTGAAAATTCTGAATGCCAAGTTACTATATTTATAGGTTCAGTTCATCAACAGATGATCAAGACTGAGTGAAATAGATACCATGATCTAATAAAATTTCATTTTCCTAATTAACATATTCATAGATAAAATTTGTAACCTACATAAGAGTATTCTAAAGTATCCATCTAACTTCCTAGAGTATAAAGTATCAAATGTTTGTTTATGGAGTATAATCAATATAAATAATTTGAAAAAATTCTATCACCACCACCACCAAATTATGAAGAATTTAGTTAATCTCCCTCAATTTAGGGGTAGAAAATTGTAAGTAAAAAAGTATTACTACAAAAAATCAGGAACTTTAAAAAACATAACTATCAAAATGTAAAGTTGCAGTTTCTCATCAAATTCTGTAGCTACATCTTTTTAAATTTTGAGGGATGTGGGATATGGAAAGATTACTCCCAAGATGTCACCCCCAAAATATATGCCAAGCCCAGCTGCTGGCTACAAAAGGCAAATGACTTTACACTTGGAGGTCAATAAAAGTAGGTCAGAGGATATGCTCCCTAAGGTTTACCAGCCATCTAGAGTAATCACGACTGTATACTCTGTCCCACCGGAAGCAGGGTCCACTCCCTTCTGGTAAGGACAGTAGTAGTTTAATTCCCCAAAGGAGAATTCAAGGAAGTCAAGACTCAGGAATGATGAAGATTAGATGGCTAGATGGAGTCTACCTACGGTCTACCCTTATCACATGTATATCCTCAAAGAAAGAGCAGGTATATTATGATAGTCAAGAATTCCTTGGAATAACTCTCCTGACCTTTTTCTCACCAATGTAGGTTTTTTTTTTAACTTTCTTAAACCTTCAACTTTATAATAAGCCTCAGTGATCACCCTGTTTCATTCAAGAAAATCTATCAACATTACCACTTTGAAGTCAAAATAGAACAATCATCACTGCTTTTTTTTTTTAGGTATCACTGCCCTCTGGTGGTGGGAATAGGAGGCCCAGCCTTTGCTCCAGTGAGCTGGAATTGAACCTCCATCTCAGTGGGCCGAAGTCCCACAACCACTACGCACAACCACTACGCCACCGGGGCTCAGCCCCTCATCACTGCTTTTTGAGCCAATCTTGCCAACTTAAATTTAACTGGCCCAGCAGACCGCATTAGAAACCACTTTTTTTTTATAGGACCTTGCTCTATGGTTCCTTTTGGTATATCCAAAATGGTTCCCTAGTTATAATTTGTTCCATAAAACTGTCTTCATTAATTTCGTATTGATTTTTAGCTAATTTATCTTCTTGCAATGCTTATGGCACCCAGTTAGCCAAAAGCTTGCTGAAGTCAGGAATTAAAAATGTCAAACTATGGGAAAGCCCAATCTCAGCGGGTATTAATGGCAAGTCTCTGGTCTTGTTCTACTCGTTTCTGGACTTTGGAGTCTTCATTTGTTGAGATGACTCATCTTGGCTCTCTCTGAGGTCTTCCTGACCTTCTTTAAAGCACTTGCTAAAAAAGGATTTTTTTAATGATGAGGAAACATTCCCGTCAAGTTATTGCAAAGCTTCAAGTATCTGTTAAGTCTATAAAGTGACCAGATTTTAAGCGGGACACCATAGACCAGGGGGTGGGGGACGGGGTGTTCTTGATTAAAAATTTGGTCTATATGGAACAACAAAAATGTTCATAGAATGCAAAATAATATTGTAATATATTTATTTAATTTTAAAATGCTGTGGGATGCAGGACAAATTGTTAAAAAGCGGGATGTCTGGTCATCTTATGTTAAGACATCTACATAAGTTTTGTTAAATCTTCGATATTAGCCCTAGCTTCAAAATATTTTTCTCCTTCGTTGAACAAATTTTGTCCTTTTTTCCCCAAAGCATTCTGACAAGACCAAGACAAGTGTTAATCACTCAGAGAAATTGTCTGAAGGAATTCACTAATCTCAGTTAAACAGAGAGTGTTTGGAATAAACCTTTGCATGTATAAACTAAATCCATAGTAGTAATACTTTATATATCCTTGTATTTATTCTAAAAACCATTATATGAGAGATTACCCAACCCCCACCAAAAAAATG
This sequence comes from Nesogale talazaci, assembly GCA_004026705.1. Classification (NCBI taxonomy): domain Eukaryota; kingdom Metazoa; phylum Chordata; class Mammalia; order Afrosoricida; family Tenrecidae; genus Nesogale; species Nesogale talazaci. The sequence goes on along the minus strand of PVJH01004788.1, from coordinate 46,734 downwards.
GGGAAAAAAGCTCCACCAGGCATAGTTCGGAGTACTGATATTTCCACGAGGCAATCACGGAGCAACCTGATCTGAGTTGGTGCATCCAGTAGCATTGTCTAGGAAGGTTCTCTGGTCACAGTGTATTTTTTTGTAAAAGCAGTTTTGCGTGAACTTCGTGATAGCCGATTGAAGAGGACAGCATGTAGCTGTGAAATCTTGTTTCCTTTTCAGGAAAAATGCTGCAGAAAATTATGTTGAAAAGAGCTTATAAGAACAGTGCCACAGGGAAAAACGGCGCAAGTGGTTTCCTCATTTCATCAATCAATTAAATGCAAATTGATGATACACCTCTGCACGCCTGTCGAATGATGAAAGTGTTGACTTGTAGTACATTTGGAATTCATTCCACCAGGTCAGAAACGGAAAATCTAGCTATTTAGAAGTTCAGAAACGATTGTGTAACAATGTGTAACCAAAAAGGTCTGATTTGCGGCAGATGGGAGGTGGATTTTGCGACCACAATAATGTACCTACTCACGCAGTCATTTCAGTGTGTCAGTTTTGGGCAAACCCCCGCCTCCCACCCCCCCCAAAAAAAAAAACGCAGCATGCCTCTCTTGCCCCCCCGGCACCTTACTCACTTGACCTCGCTTTGTGTGACTTTTTTGTTTCCGCAAATGAAGAAATGACATGAAAGGATTATTTGACAACATTAAAGAGGTGAGAAAAAAAAAACGAGGGCAGTGCTCTCAGCCACCCAAACAGATGAATTTGAAAATGCTTTCAAGAATGGAACTGCAGTTTTGACAAATGTATTACGTGTAATGGAGAGCACTTTGAAGGAAAAAAGGTTTAGTAGGTTGAGCCCTGGTGGCGTAGTGGTTGTGAATAGGACTGCAACCCACAGGGTTGGCGGTTCAAATCCAGAAACAGCTATCCAGGAGCAAGGCTGGGCTTCCTACTCCTACCAGGGCAGTGATGCTCCCCCATCCCCCCAAAAAAAGTATTGCAAAAGAAAAGAAATTTAACAGGGCACAGTGCCAGAGCAGCACCCGCAGCCTGACTTGCACTTCAGCTCCAAGTGGTCGTCCAGGGGATCCGGAGTATGGTTTCAAGGCAAGGACTTCAAAGTGCCCATTTCCCCTCTCAGAGCACATAGCCTAGCAAGGGCCAATCTGACTTAAGCTGTCCAAAGATGACCAAGCAGCCGGACCAAGACCTGGAGAGCATTGAGAACAAAGTAGAACACACCCTTGACAAGCTTACGAAACCCTTATCAGCCCTGCAAAGGTATCATGAATGCTCTGGTCCTGGCATGCAAGACTAGCAGGCCAGAAAACAAATCAGCAGCTAGAAATAGTCCCAGTGACGATACAAAGAAATTTTAAAATAGTGATGTATCCCATAAACTTTTTGAAGTCCCCTTGTATATCTATCATACACCTTTCGTCTGTTCAGTTGTTTACAGGCTTAAGCTTTATTGACAGCAATTACAAGAATCTGTAAGCATACCATTCCACAATCCAGGTAGTTTTTCCAACAACACTACCCTCCACCCCCCAACTTGCTCTATACTGACCTTAGTAACCACGAATAAACTTTGGTAGCTGTAAAAAACAAAACACAAAAGCATTGGGGGAAAATCCAGGGCTTTTTGAATACCTCCTCTATGGCAGTCATGTGTTTATGTTAATTTCATGAGTGAGGTGTAGGGATGGAGTCTAGCCTGTTCATCTGGAGATAGCCATTGAGTAACCAATGAAGCCTCTGTGTGAGCATGGCTTTCTCCTGAGACTTCTGGGAAATCTCACGGTATTTCCCTCATGAAGATGAGACGCTACCTCTCCAGTCATTGGGAGTGAGTTTGAGAAACAACGAACTATGGAGAAGACAAGATGGCAGCGTCCAAGGAGCTGAAGGAGCTGGAGGAGAAGGCACACAGCCTTACCCTGATGGAACCAGACCTCTGAAGCTGGAGAAGCCACGTGGAAAAGTCTGCCAGTGCTGAGTTGCTTCTACCACCACTGGATGCTGTTGATGGACCCTAAGCCCTGGAAGCGAGGAGCCCTGGGAAGACCCCTGCTGGCACTGGGACTCTGCACCCACTGGGCTGTGACTTCGTGAGTCGGGAGGAGACTTTATAGACTGGTGTCGGGCATATGGACTAATATCAGACTTATGACTTTGAACTGGACTGGGTTGAGATGCTTTCTCAATGTCCTATTCCTCTTGTATATAAACCGTACCCTTATATCCATATGCTAATCTATGTATTTGTTTCTCTCGTTTACCCGGACTAACACACCCTCATACAACACTGAAAAGTACTAATCAAGTCTTATTCTTTTGCTATCATTACCTCCTTTTCATTTTTTTAAAAAAGTAAGCCTTTATTACTTCAAAATTCTCTGAGTGATGGCTTCACTGCATCCCATAACTCTCATTTTCAGACCTTTTCAACTTTGGATATCTTAACTAGACACAGATATTAAGTTTTAGAGTTCTTGTTTCCTTGGCACCAAACAAGAACTGTAATCTCAACAGTGATTATATGCTAACCAGGCTCTTAAAACAAAAGATCACAGCAACTAGTTTCTATAATTTATCAAAGTCTCAGTTCTTCTCTGTTAAATACCTCAAATTTATAGACTATGATTTTATATCACACATCGAAGTTCAATATGACTACACTAAAAGCATTAGTAATTTTTCCTCAATCACTTTCCTTTTAATGCATGCATACACGTTGAAAGGTTAATATTACTATTCTACATGCAAAACCTCACAAAATTCGAACTCAGTGACCTCAAGTCAATTCCAACTCATAGTGACCTAACAAGGCAGGAAAGATCTGTCCTCGTGAGTTTCTAAGACGGTAACTCTTCCAGAGGAGAAAGCCTTGTCTTGATCAATCTCGGGAGAAAAAAAAACAATCTGAAAATACTATGCAAAATATGCACCTATTTGAAAAGAAAAAGAGTGGGGATGAGGAGAAAGTTCATTTCCTAATGCACAGAAAAAAGTGACAATCTAATAAAAAATTAATTTATAGTGACTGCAATTGAGGGAAATAAGGTGGATGACGGAGGTGTAAGAAAAAATATTTTGTACTATAAATGCTTTTTGCTTGGGTTATTTACTTATTTATTTTGTAAAACCATGTTTTATATAAAATCTAGGCTGAGCCCCAGTGGCCTAGTGGTTGAGTGTGGGACTGCAGCTCACAGGGCTGACGGTTCAAATCCAGCAGCAGCTATCCAAGAGCAAGGATGGACTTCTTACTCCCACAAAGGAAGTGATGTTACACACACACACACACACACACACACACACACACAAATCTAGTATAAGAATTAAATGAATTATAAACTGAAATTCTAAACACCTGTGATACATATAAAGCATAACTTATCTTTTCATGTAACGCCCCCCTCCAAATTACATTACTCCAATCTTCAATTCTTGTGCCCAATGAATGGATAGATATGTTAGCCATATAATGGAGCAGTGTTAAATCCCATAGAAAAATAAAGTTCTGATATCTGTTATGACATGGGTGAACCTTGAAAATATGGTAAGAAAAATAAGCCAGACATGGGATCAATTTTTTAAATTATACAAATACAAGGGGCTTCCAAATTCCAAAAGCACGTGGAAAAATAAATTTATACCTTAATTCACATTTCCACAAACTTTGCAGTCTCTTTGTAAGTCCAATGTTTTTTGCTTGTTTTGTTGTTTTTGTTTTGGGGCATCACTGCTCTCCGGTGATGGGAGTAGGAGGCCCAGCCCCACTGCTGGAATTGAACCTCCGTCCCAGTGGGCCGCAGTCCCGCGCACAACCACTACGCCACTGGGGCTCAGCCCGTAAGTCCAATTTTGTAACTGACGTGAATACCCAGTTGTGACTTCCTGTAAAGAAACTTGCTATTCAACTTTTCTTTTTTTTTTTTTTGTGGCATCACTGCCCTGGTGGCTATTCAACTTTTAAGGATTAATTTAATCTTATATTTACCATAAATTTTTAGTATTAAACTAGCCTTTATTATTAAGTACATTATTTAGAATGTAATACTGGTTATAAACAGTTAATGAATCATGAGATTAAGTATTCTGTTCTTTGAAAAATGAAGTATAAGCACTTCTTGTAGTCACCTACTCTTTTTATTAAATTTTTAAGAGAAAAAAAAAGATGTACACTTCAGGTCTACATCACAAAAAAAAATCAGAAAGTGTTCATCATTTTACTTACTGGTGCCATTTCCATGTTATTAATTTGGGCCTCATGGAAGCCTCCATCTGACATAACTTCTTCTGTTTCTTCTTCTGCTGTAGCAACATTTCTTCGCTTGAATAACTGAAAAAGAAAAAATAATTCTAATATGTAACCACTACATCACCAGGGCATTATAAAACAAGATTTTCTACAGCCACTCTAGCTTTCTTTTTAAATAGAGTTAGCATTACATTTCAACTGATTATTCTCATTATGAATTGGTCATATTTTCCCATTTATGTATCTTATAATCTTGAGTTAGATGCCCAATATTGTGAATTTTACTTGCTGGGTACTGATTACTTGTGTATTCCTATACAGCTTCTTAAGCTTTGTTCTGGAATGCAACTAAGCTCTATGATAACAATTTGATCCTTCGGATGTCACTTTTATGATTGGTAAGTCTGGAAAAATGCTAAATCTGCTGCTCTACTATATGACTGAGGAAAGATGTCCCTGAATCCCCTAACTACTGCCTCACAAATTATGAGCTTTCCCCCTCTGGTAATAGCCCTTATTAGCGGCTCTGTGGATGCAGCATTGTGCCTCTAATCTTTTTAGACAGTATTCTTCTGGCCGTGGGTAGCAGTTTCATCATACAGATGTCCTGATCAATATGCTGTTGACTACTGGATGGAAACCTATTACAAAACCCCAGGCTGTTCTCTCTCCAGCAATCTCTTCCCTGGTGTTTTATCTTAGGAACTCTATTTTCCTTAGTCTTCCCCAATATTCTTAGCTTTTTTCCCTTCTTCAATTCATGGAGTCCTTGGACCCTCAGGCTCAGACTCCCTCTTCTCTTATCAGAGCTTATAAACTTCCTCAAAGCAGCTAGGGAAATACTAGCACTCACCCCTTTTGTTTTCCATCTCCAGAGATCACTGGCCCTACATTGTGTGATTTCTTGAGAACTGTTTCATGTATTTTTATTAGGTTTTTTTTGTTGTTTCAAACAGGATGAAAAACATCCCAGTCCTATTAATCCAATTTTATCAAAACCAAAAATCTACAGTATTTTATTCAATACTCAAACAATACCTCAATTTTGCTCAATGGAAGACTTTATTTTCATTTACCACATTTTTTCTAAGGCTATTCCAGTGACATTGTAGTTTATGTTATGAAAAATATTGTAAAGCATGAATATTGTCTTTTACTCCAAATGAGCTTTATTCCTAAGGAGCCTGATTCATTTCATATTAAAATTTCTACAGACCACAATCTCAGAGGTACTCGCTACTACAAAGTAACTATTTCTAGGCCTTTTCATTGGTTATTTTTTTTTTTTTTTAGTACATGAGTTCATAGTGATATTTCCAATTCAAGTTTACTTAATCTCTTTTGCCATCAAGATATATCCAACAAAGGGTAATTAATCAGATCACCATATATATGTGTATATATATATATATGTATATATATTGGTGGGCATCACTGCCTCTGGTGGTGGTGGGCACTACTCAGTGCCGCTCTTGAGAGCCACCGCTAGATCTGAACCGCTAAGCCCGCAGGTCGCAGACCCTCACTCAATCACTTACGCCACCGGGGCTCAGCCCCAGATCACCATATTTTTAAGTGTTCTAAAATAATTACTGTATGATTTATCACAAGGTTTTTCCTTTCATCTTTTATTTTTATGGATGTCACTCCCTGTGATTTCACTTTTTGTAATAACTTGATACATTTGCATGATCCTAAAATCAAACCATTATCACTAAAATGACAACTACCAATACTGAAATGTTTATATCCACAGGAAGTGCGCTATTACACCATCTAGCAGGATGCTTCTGTGTTGCTGTGTGCTGTTGATTCTGATTCATGTTGACCCTAACATGATAAACAATAAATGCCCACAGGATTTCCTAGGCTACAATTTTGAATGGGAGCAGATTGCCATTTCTTTCCTCCTGCAAAGTTACCAGAGGGTTTAGACTGCTACCTTCCAATTTGCAGCAAAGTGTTTAACCATTCAAAACTATTGGGCGGGGGAGTATAGGAGTATGCATGTGCGCGCGCGCGTGCGCGCGCGCGTGTGTGTGTGTGTAAATATAACCAAAAAATCAAATATAGGTATGGTTTACAATCTTTCTTCATACCAAGTCTCTGATATCTGGTGTCAACTTGATACACCACATCTCAATTTAGTCTAGTCTGATGTGTCTATTAAAAGTGCTTGATAATGACTAATGACTACCATACTGGGCAAATGGCTCTAGTGGTTTAAAAACATGGGGGGAAAGTAGTAACAAACTAAGACACAACCCAGAGGCCCAAGAAAGCAGAAAACACACTTTAAACATTACAGGGTAGGTGATTTAAGTTTCTTTTAGTGACAAAGATTATTTTTCTTTATGATAATGGCATTTCCATTGATATCGATGCCTCAAAAAATTTTAAAAAATCATTTTATTGGAGGCTCGCACAGCTCATCACAAGACATATATCCATCGTGTCAAGCACTTTTGTACATTTGTTGCCCTCATTCTCAAAACATTAGCCTTTTACCTGAGCCCTTGATATTAGCTCATTTCCCCCCTTCCTCCCTACCACCTCTCCTTCCTAAGTCCTTAATAATTTATAAACTCGAATTTTGTTATATCTTACACTGTCCGATGTCTCCCTTCATCCACTTGGAATCATGACAGTGGTGTGGAGAAAGTATTTAAGAACTAGAAGAAAGTTGTATATTTCGTCGTTGCTACACTAAACCCTGAGTGCCTTGTCTCCTCCCAGCCACCCTTCTATAAGGGGATGTCCAGTTGCCTACAGATGGATTTTTAGTATCCAATATGCACTCCCCCTCATTCACAAAGTCAGGATTTTTTGTTCTTTGATGACTGGTAACTGATCCCTTTGATCCCTTATGATCATACAGGCTAGCATGTTTCTTCCATGTGGACTTTTGTTGCTTCTGAGCTGATGGCTGCTTATGTGCCTTTAAACTGTGAAGACCCTGGATGCTTTATCTGTTGATAGCTGGGCACCATCAGCTTTCTTCACATTTGCTTATGCACCCATGTGTTTTCATCAATCACATGGGGAAGGTGAGCATCACAGAATGCTGGATTGTTAGAACAAAGTGTTCTTGCATTGAGGGAGTACTTGAATGAACGCCCAATGTCAATCTGCTACCTCAATACTAAACCTATAAGTATATGCACATACATCTACTTCCCCATCATCACATATAAGTGTTTATATCTGGACATGCTTATATTTAGACCTCTATAAATGCCCTTTGCTTCCTAGTTCTTTCCTCTATTTCCTTATATTTTCCTTTTGTCCCATGAACACATCACGTTCAACCTTCATTTAGGTTTCAGGAATTTCTTTCAGTTACATTGCCCCTGATCAAGTCCTACCAGGTCTCTTACACCCTCCTCGTCACCAATTTTGGATCACTTGTTCCCTTGACTCTAGATTTGTTAATACCCACTTTCTTCCCCCCACCTCCTCCTCTCCTACGTCTCCCAGGAACTGCCCATCCAGTTGTTTCTCCTTCAGATTTTTTATCCCATCTACCTTATCTAGATAGACAGGCAGAGAAAATAATATACACAAAAAAGAAAACCAAAGCAACAAAAGAAAACAAAACAACAAAAAAAAACAATGACACACAAAAATAAAAGTCCGTTAAATAGTTCAAGGTCTGTTTGTTGAGCTTTAAAAATGTTTTCAGGTGAGTCTCAAGTCTGATAGGGTGTCACACCCTGAAGCCAACGTCTATTTTTAGTACTCCCTGTGGACTTTCTTGCTCTGCTCCTCTTGCTGTTTTGTGGCAAGACCTGTGTCTTACCTCAGTGTGGTGGGATCAGATCAGGCCCAATTCCCACACTGTGTCTCCAGTGTTGTCCCCTGTAGGGCTGTAAGTCAGTGAGGGATGTCGTATCTCGTTGTGGGGCAGGCCATAACCAGACACGTCCCTCTTCAAAGTCACTTGCTTTCATGTAGCTTTATTATAAGGTCTAATCATCCTTCCACTCTCAAAAATCTCTCCATAGAAAAAAAGAGCCACTGAAGTCCTCTATCTCCAAATGTCTGTCCCCAAAGTGATGAACCATTTTAAAGCATTTTTGGACTAAGGTATTTGTCCTAGGTATTTTTGTGTATGCTCTTGGGCTTAAAAAAATGATCAAAAATCAATATCCTAGGGGCTGAGCCCCAGTGGCTTGAGTGCGGGACTGCAGCCCGCGGGCTTATGAGCGAGCAGCACTGGGTAGTGCCCATGACCACCAGAGGCAGTGATGCTCGCCCCCCCAAATCAATATCCTATATTCTCCTATAAGTAATATGCAATATTTAGGGAGGAAATTATATTGCCTTAAATTTCTGTTTAAAGCATTATAGATGAACAAAATGTGAAAATAAACATGAAGAAAAAAATAGACATGAAGAAGTGTGGCAAAATGTTGACAATTGTTAAATTCAAATTATGAGTGATAGTTTATTTTCTAATTTCATTATCTACCTTTTTCAAAAAGAATGAAATGTTGAATTACTCGTGCAAAAATTCATGAATAAACACATGCATGTAAAATTTAAGAAAATTCCAACTTCATAAAAAATGTTAACTACTACTAAAATAAACTAGGCAAAAATGTTAACCAGAGCGTATACTGGGATACTCGGAACCTTCACTGGCTTTAATGGTTGAAGTTTAAATGATTTTCCAGGTTATGTTATACCCATTTCGGGAACGTTCAAATACCCATTTCAAAAGTACTGTATCTGGGCTGAGCCCCGGTGGCGTACGTGGTTGAGTGCTGAACTGCAGCTCGCTGACTTGGCGGTTCAAATCCAGCGGCGGCTGGGTAGCGCCCACGACAGCCAGAGGCAGTGATGCCCACAAAAAAAAAACGGGGCTGAGCCCCGGTGGCATAGTGGTTGTGCGTGGGACTGCGGCCCACTGGGATGGAGGTTCGATTCCAGCTCCACGGAGCAAAGGCTGGGCCTCCTACTCCCACCACCTGAGGGCAGTGATGCCCCCCAAAAAACAAACAAACAAACAAAAGAAATAGCTAAACAAAAGTACTGTATCTACAGTGGAATGCATATATAGTAATGAAGATTGCCTTCAAGTTTAAAGTAGATCATTACATTCATTGAACTAAAAAAGGGCTCACCTGCTCCTCTCTTTTCTGTTTCCGTAACTGAAGTCCTTCTTCCTCTCTTCTTCTACGCATCTCATCAGGATTCAAGGACTTGTTTTTGTAACTTTTCAGGCGGAAGTTTTCTTTTCCTGCGGTAGTCATGATTTCTACAAGGTTAAGGGAAGCATTATAAATAGATGCGCTTAATGAAAAAGAACTGTGTTGTTTTAAAAAAACTTAGAATTTTAAAAGTAAACATTTAACTGCCCTAGCTCAGGGGTCCTCAAACTTTTAAAACAGGGCCAGTTCACAGTCGCTCAGACCGTTGGAGAGCCAGACTATAGTTAAAAAACAAGCAAACAAACAAAAAACTATGAACAAATTCACTGCGGGTCCGAGATGAGTCAGCTGCTAAGCAGCACAGCAGCGGCGGCAAAAACACCGGGCGGCCGGATAAATGTCCTGGGGGAAGGGGGACGGCACATGTGGCCCCACAGTCCGTAGTTTGAGGACCCCTGCCCTAGCTTCATAGGGGCGCCTGAAAAATATTTTAATTTAATGACTGTATTGGGCTATAATTCACATACTATACAATTCACTCACTTAAAATAAGATTCAATAGCTGTTAGTGCACTCAGACCTACACAACCAAAGCAGCGCACTCAATTTTAGAATACTATGAACTCCTCAAAAAGAAACCTTACACATTTCAGTTATCACCACATCCTTTAAGCCCCCCATCCACCCAATCTAGCAACCATAGCACCTACTAACATACTTTTCGTCAGTACATATTACCTATTCTGGCATTTCATAAAAATAGAAGTTTAAAATATGTAGCACTTTATACCTGGCTTCTTTCACATTACATAATTATTTTCATAGGCTTCATATATCAGTATATTATAGGATGTATCAATATTTCATTCCTTTTTATGATAAAGCAGTATTCCATCATGTGCATATACTATCTATTTATTCATTCACCAGATGGATATTTGGGTTGTTTCTACTTGAGTATTATGAATAATGTTGCTGTAAATATTCAACGAATAAACTTTTGTATGGACATTATTTCCATTTCTTTTTTTTTTTTTCATGTTTCCCTTTCTGTTGAATATATACTCCGGAGTGCAACTGCTACTCATGTGTTAATTTTATGTTTAATCATTTGAAAATTTGCTAAACTTTTCCAAAGTGGTTACCTCACTTTACTATGTCTATCAGCAATATATGAAGACTGTAATTTCTCTAAATCCTCATTAGTACTTGACATTTCTCTTCTATTTTAGTCATTTTATGGGTGTGAGGTGTTTACCTCATTGTGGTTTTGATATGAATTTTCCTAATAACTAATAAAGTCTTAATGTGCTTATTAATTATTTATATTCAGATCTGGCTATCTTTACTATTGAGTTCAAGAGTTCTTTACATGTTCTGAACACATGTCCCTTATCAGACAGATGAAATGCAAATATTCTCTCTCATTCTGTGAGTTGTTTATTGATTTGGATGTGTACCAAAACCATATTCTAATTACCAACACTTCCTAAGTTTTAAAATCTTTTTCCATTATTCATTGTTTAAGAGACTGACTCTCTGGATCCCTTATAATTCCTTAAGAATTTTTGAGTGAGTGTCACTTTCTATAAAGAAGCCAGCTAAAATTTCTGATGATAGGCTGAATCTACAGATTAATTTGGGGGGGATATTTTCATCTTACAAATTGTAAGTCTTGCAATGATAAAACATATAACTTTCCTCTAGTTCTTAAATGCTTCCCTACCTTACCCCCACTATCATGATCCCAATTCTACCTTACAAATCTGGCTAGACCAGATGTACACTGGTACAGATAAGAACTGGGAACACAAGGAATCCAGGACAGATGAACCCTTCAGGACCAGTGGTGAGATTGGCAACACCAGGAGGGTGGAGAGAAGGTGGGGTAGAAAGGAGGAATCGATTACAAGGATCTACATATAACCTCCTTCCTGGGAGATGGACAACAGAAAAGTGTGTGTGTGGGGGGGGGGGGAGACGTAAGCCAAAATAATTTATAAATTATTATCGAGGGTTCTTGAGGGAGGTGAGCAGCAGAGGGGAAAAAATGAGAAGCTGGATACAAAGGGCTCAAGTAAAAAACAAATGTTTTGAGAATGATGATGGCAGCAAATGTACAAATGTGTTTGTTACAATGAATGTATGTATGGATTGAGATAAGAGTTGTATAAACCACCAATAAAATTATTTTTGAAAAGCGAAACTAGACTGAGCCCCAGTGGTGTAAGTGGTTGAGTGCGGAACTGCAGCCTGCGGGCTTGATGGTTCCAATCCAGCGCTGGCTCTCGGGAACGGCACCAGAGGCAGTGATGTCCCCACACACACACACACACATAAAAAGCTAAACTAAAGACCTATACAAGGAAAACTACAAGATGCTACTAGAGGAAACCAAAAGTGACCTCACAAATGGAAGAACATCCCATGCTCGTGGATTGGAAGGCTCAACATAGCAAATATGACAATCTTACCCAAAGCACTTTCTAAGTTCAATGCTATTCCAATTCAAAGACCAACAACCTTCTTCAAAGAATTAGAAAAACGGAACACCAATTTCATATGAAGAGGGCAAAAGCTCAGAATTAGGCGAGAACTCAAGATGGTCAAAGTTGATGCCCCCCCCCCCAAAAAAAAGAACCAAAAAAGCCAAACAAGGACAAAGTTGGAGGACTCGCCTTACCCAATGTTAGTACCTATTACACAGCTACAGTGGTCAGAACAGCGTGGTACTGGCACAATGACAGATACTCAGACCAGTGGAAAAGAGAAAGTCCAGGAATAAAACCACCAGCAAACAGATCTTCGACAAGAGTCCCCAAAACATCAAGTGGGAAGGAGATACCCTTTTTAACCAGTGGTGTTAGAAACAATGGATATCCTCATGTAGAAAACTGAAACAAGATGTTTACCTCACCCCATGCACAAGAATAAACTCAAAGTGGATCACAGACCTAGAAGTAAAACCCCAAGCCATCAGGACAATGATCAAGGAAGGAATCGAGACAAACTTAAGATCATTGTCCCAGGGAATTCATAAGCTCCCTGCAATAGGTAAGGGTACACACACAGTTAAATTGGGAATTAGACATATGGGATTTAATGAGAATAAAACATTTGTGTGCCTCAAAAGACTTCATCAAGAGGGTGACAAGGCAACCCACAGACTGAGATAGGATTTTTAGTAATGACACATCAGACAAAGGGCTCATTAATAAAATCTTCAACACCCTCAAGACTTGCAAAACGAGGAAAACAGTTAACCTCCTAAGGAAGTAGGCCAAAGAGTTGAAAAGAACTTTGACTAGGAAGGAGACCCAGATGGCCAACAAGCATATGAGAAAGGGCTCCCAATCATTAGCCACAGGAGAAATGCAAATTAAAACAGCCATGAGATACCATCTAACACCCCTGAGGCTAGCCCAAATCAGAAAATCAGAAAGCAACAAGTGTTGGACGGGATGCGGTGACATAGGACCCTCCTCCACGGCTGGTCCTGCAGATATATACAGCCATTGTGGAAAACCATCGGAAATACTTACAGAAAATGGAAATGGATCTACCTGTGACCCAGTCATCCCGCTCCGAAGTATACACCCAGAGGAGGAGACAAATAAAACACAACCAGTCATCTGCGCTCCAATATTTATTGCAGCGCAATTCACAATCGCAAAGACCTGTAAACAGCCTAAGTTTCCATTGATAGACAAGTGGATTAGTAAACTCTGGCACATACACACGATGAAGTACTAAGCAGCACTGAAAAGCACAGGTGATCACATGAAACATTTCATGGAAGAGTTGGAAGGAATCATGTTAAGTGAGCAAACCAATCTCAAAAGGACAGGTATAACATGACCCAATCAGCATAGCTGGAATAGAAGAACAGACAGTTATCACGACTGGAATAGAAAAACAGACAGTTCTCCCACAAGACACAGGTGAAAGCATAGGTAGATAAGGGGAGGTAATACCAAACCCAGGGAGGTACATCTGAGTCCAACATAAAGAAAGGGAAAGGAGGAGGGAGAATGGGAGTAGGAAGAAACTAACATGATGACATGGTGGGAACAGGGCACAAACCCACCCAGGGGGAGAATATTGGTTGTGTCTCCACAGAATTAGAATGTGCCTACAGACCACACCCACCCCATGACATGCCAAGACAGGAGGGCAATGTAACACATTGAGAAATCCATGAAAAGACTGGACTACAGGGCTGGCTCCAACCAGAACCAGTTTGACCTCCACCCTGGAACTGTGTGTCACAGAAAATGACCTCCTGATGGGGGAAGGAACCTACCTACCATACCAAATGGAAGTGCAAGCAAATGAAGGGGGAAGAAGGGAGTGGAGCATACCCTGCTCCACCAAGCCCTGAGGACAAGGGCCCCACTTGGAGCAGTCAATGCACACAGGCCCCTATGGCCAGTCCCACTATGAGACGTGACATTCAGCATTGACCCACAGCCCCGCAGGAGACAGCATTGGAGACACAGTATGGGATTTGCACCCGAGCTGACCCCACGGGCAAAAGAAACTAGGTGGGGGGGCAACAGCACAAGGGTAAACAGAACAAGGAAGTACCAAAAATGGACTTTGGGGCTAGGATGTGACACCCCATCAGACCTGATCAGAAGACAGCCCAGAAGGTCAACAAACAGACCTTCAACTATTTACAGGCTTTTCTCTTTTTTGTCATTGTTTTGTTGGTTTTTTATTTGTTGTTGTCTTTTGCTATCAGTTTTGTTTTTCTGTGTTGAATCACAGTCTTGTTTTTATGTGCATATTATCTCTGCGGGTCTATGTAGATAAGATAGGTTGGATAAACAATGTGGAGAAGAAAACTAAGGGATCAATGCTTCAGGAAGTGGGGGAAGACAAAGGAGAGAAGGAGGTAGAGGAGAGGAAGTGGTGTTAACCAACCCAGGGGCAAGGAAACAAAAAGGGATTCAAAACCAGTTGCAAGAAGAGGGTGGGAGGACTGGTAGGGACTGACCAACATAACCGAGAGAGATTACTGAAACCCAAATGAAAGCTGAGCCTAATAGTAGGACAAGAGGAAGGTAAAAGGAAATAAGAGGAAAAAACTAGGAGGCAAAGGGCATTTATAGAGGCCTAACCACAGGCATGCACATATGTAAATGTATTTATATATGATGATGGGGAAATAGATCTATGTGCATATATTTTTAGGTTTAGTATTAAGGTAGCAGATGGACATTGGGTTTTCACTCAAGTACTCCCTTAATACAAGAACTACTTTGTTCTATTAAACTGACATTCCATGATGCCCACCTTCCCAGCAGGATCACTGAAGACAAATGTGTGCATAAGCAAGTGTGGTGAAAAAGGCTGATGGTGCCCGGCTATTGAGAGATATAGCACCTAGGGTCTTAACGATTGAAGGTAAACAAGCGGCTATTTAGCCCAGAAGCGAGAAAGCCCACATGGAAATGCACATCTGCTTGTGTGATCACCAGTGTCAAAAGGATCAGATATCAGGCACTTAAGAATAAAAAAAACATCATTGTGAATGAGGGGGAGTGCATATTGGGGACCCAAGCCTCTGTAGGCAACTGGGCATCCCTTTGCAGAAAGGTCTCAGGGAGAAGAGAAGCCAGTCAGGGTGCAGTGCAGTAGCATCAATGAAACACACAACTTTCCTCTCGTTCTTAAGTGCTTCCTCCCCCACAGCACTACCATAATCCCAAGTCTACCTTACAAACCTGGCTAGACCAAAAGATGTGTACCAGTACAGATAGGAACTGGAAACACAGAGAATCCAGGATAGATGATCCCTTCAGGAAAAGTGATGAGAGTGGTGGGAAGATGAGGTAGAAAAGGGGACTTGGTTACAAGGATCTACATACAACCTCCTCTCTGGAGGATGGACAAGAGCAAACTGGGTGAAGGGAGACATTGGGCAGTGTAAGATATGATGAAACAGTAAATTATAAATTATCAAGGGTTCATAAAGAAGGGGGGAGCAGGGTAGGAGGGGAAAATGAGGAGTTAATACCAACGGCCCAAATAGAAAGCTAATGTTTTGAGAATGTACATTGCAACAAATGTACAAATGTGCTTGACACAATGGATGGATGTATGGAATGTGATAAAGAGTTGTAGGAGCCCCCCAATGAAATGCTCTTTTTTTTTTAAAAGGGAGAGACAGGGAGGGGGAAAAAACCCTTTGGAGCTGTTTTATTGATACACATGGGGACTCCATGAGTCAGAATCAATGCAGTGGCAATCGGTCTTTTAGGTAAGTCAAAAAAGTATTGCTCCTAGAGTTTCTGTTGATACATGCATGGATTTATTCCAAACGAAACCTACTTAAACTGCCACAACTTCTCTCAGTAATACAACTGTCTTACAGACTTTAAGAAAAAAAAAAGCCCATTGAAAACAACAGACTTTGGCAGCATGTGCTGGGTCAGTTCAACTCATGGCAAAGAGGTCAACTCAGAAGGTAATGACAATAGCTTTTGTTTTTTGTTTCTTCCAGTTTCCAAAGGAGTAACCTTTTTTTAAAATATATAAATCATTTTATTGGGGGAATCATACAACTTCCATCACAATCAATACATACGTCAATTGTCTGCAGACCACATTTGCACACTTGTTGCCATCATCACTCTCGAAACATCCTCCTTCAAAGGAGAAACTTAATAGATTTTCTCAAAAGACAGAATAATCACAGAAGCTCATTAGGAGAAGTTTTGAAATAAAAATGGAAAACTGCTTAACTGAGGGAAAAGGTCAAAGAAATTGCAACAAGTCATTTTCTTTCTCATTATCCAGTTCAAGGGCACTTTTGTGTTTGGTGTGTCACTGGGTCAAGAATGCACACAACAGATGGACAGCCAATCTATACCCCACACCAACTAAGTCACAAGGTCACAGAACAGTAATGGGTAGCATGGTACATGTAAGTCTCAGTTTCCTAATTGTGAAGCAACATTGTTGGGGTTGATGGGAAAGAAACATCCATCATCCTGATTGCGGGCACTTCAGGGTACATTCCATCATATCCACTTCAAGCAGCACAAAGTACATCTTCCTCAGAAAATCTTCATCCTGCTCATTTCTCTCCATTAGCTTTTTGAGGAGCTCAACCAGTATCAGTCACCTCCTTGACCTTGGGAAGTCAGGGTTGAACTTAAGGGCTTTGAGGTGGGCATTGGTGACTTTTAGCTATAGCAGAATGTCAGACCCTTTACCCTGTACATGGGAACTCCATAGGTTGTGCTCAAATGTTCCTTTTTGTTTCCTAAACTCAGAAGAACATTCCGAAAGAATGAGATTTGACTCCCTCAAGGAAGCCCAAACTGCCATTTTGACATGAGATAGCTCAAAAAGTACAGGATTCTTCAGGAAGTGTTAAGAGAGATGGAAGTGCCACCTTCAAAAGTGTATAGACCTAGATATGGAAAAGTTATGACAAGAAATAATAGCTTTACATTTGATTTGTTTAATAGGGTATCTATGATTTTTTTTTGTTTTGTTTTGGGGGCATCACTGCCCTCTGGTGGTGAGAGTAGGAGGCCCAGCCTTGGTGGTGGATTTGAACCTCCAACCCAGTGGGCCGCAGTCCCACGCACAACCACTACGCCACCGGGGCTCAGCCCAGTATCTATAATTTTGTAGCAATATTTTACTTACTTCCATCAAAATGTAGAAAGTTAAGACTGAGGAAATCTCAGATAACGACTAAGTCAGGGAAAACAAAAGATAAAGAAAAGTAAAAAAGTCTATGGTAGCAAGTGTACAAATGTGCTTGACACAATGGATGGATGGATGGATGGATGGACTGACTGAGGGACGGAAGTTGTACGAGCCTCTCCCCCCCACACTAAAAGATGTACATACTGACACAAAGTATGTATGTATATACTGTGATTAGAGCTGTATCAGCCCCCAATAAATTAAAAATATATTGTAAATGGAATTACAATAAAGATTGCAAATGGAAGTAACTAATTTATCACTTTGCACCACTAAGATTAGCAAAAACTATAAAGCTGGATGAGACCAAGGATTACAAAGATGCGGACAAACAAGAACCCTCCCGCACTGTTCTTAGTTAGGCACATAAATTAGTTCTCCCTCATATGACTCGACTCGTATTCCTGGGTACATATTCCAGAGTATTTCTCACACAAGTTTCCTAAGGATGCACAATACATTACATAAGGATGCACATTACAGTACATTTACCACCCTGTCTGTACTTGTGAAGGTAGAAAGGCAACATGTTTATCGTTACAGAATAGCAAAATGTGACAGAAGCAGAATTCTACATTAGACACAATTTTGTACATATACAACAAAATGAAAATAGCCCCATATAAGAAACAGGGCAAGGTATAGAATAATACAAACTACACACAACACACACCACTACATATTTAAGTGATTTATATAATCAAGATATTAACAGCAATGAAGTAAGTGGCTCTAAGAAGGGCTAACAGAAGAAGAGATAATAAATGAAAGGGAAAAAAAAGAACTTGTAAGATTTGATGACTGCTATCAAGATCTGGGAGTAATTAACTTCTTAAACTGCATTTGACCAAAAGAAAAGATTAACAATTCCCAGAACTAAAGAAAATAAATTCCCAACCTATAAGGATCCATAGAGTACCAAATGAAAAAGACTCGTGTCAAAGCACATCATAATCGAATTTCAGGATTTAAAAATAAGATTTTAATAAGGTTCCAGACATTACAGGGAAGAAATGAAAGATCACAGACAAATGACAACTAATTAGAATGGCTCTGACCTTCAATAACACTGTAAGCTAAAAAATAATAAAGCATGACTTCAAAATTTTGAGTAAATCTGATTTTCAGCTTACAATCTTAGATCTGAGCATGCTGATAAAATAAAGCTATGAAAGATCTCAGAAAATTTTCATTACTACTGTACTCTTTCTCAGAAATCTGTTGGAAGATAAGACTCCAGGGAAATGAGTAAGCCAAGAAAAAAAAGGCAAGGAAAACCAGAAACAAGAGGATTCAAAACAAATGGAAAACAATGGAAAAGGGGAATTTGAAGGATGACATAAAGGTTCCAAGACAACAGCTGTGAAATAGACCTACAAAGTAACTGGTTTAGATTATACTAAAATGACAGCTAAATTATGGATAGGAATCTCAGAATATAAAAGTCCTCCCCCAAAGGAAAAGTATTACCTCATTGAGAGGGTGGGGAGGGTGAAGATAGAAAATTATAGTAAAGTATTTGGTTAAGCTGAGAAGTCTTACACAGTTATAAACAGTGAATATTGACCTATAGTATATACTCGAGTACAAGCTGACCCGACTATCAACCAAAGCACTTAATTTTACCACAAAAACAGCATTAAAAATTGTGCTGAAAAAAAATTGTGCTGAAAAACTTGGCTTATACATCCATGTATACAATAAAGTTAAAAAAAATCTGGGATGGCTATTTTGGAAGAACGGACGACACAATGTATCTATGTAACAGATAAGGTGGGTAATGTATGGAAAACTAAGAATATTTTGCTTAGAGGAGAGCCAACTAATAATGTCTGAAATTGAGATCAAGAAATATCAGCAGAAGCTTGTTATTTATCAAGATGAACTAAGCACAAGAACAGCCAAAAGAAAACTGAAGCCTGTACAGTACAGAGACTGGGGCTAGGGGCAGATTTTTTTTCATGTATTATTATAATTTAAAACTTTTTTCTTCTCTTCGCATCACTGCCCTGGTGAGAGTAGGAAACAGCATTGTTCCCGGAGAGCTGCTGCTGGATTTGAATCGTCAATGCTATGGGCCACAGTGCCGCACACAACCACTGCACCACCAGAGCTCAGCTCTAAAACTGGTTTTTAAGTGAAGGGGAAGTATGCATGAATTAACCCCCGATGAACCTCCTTTAACCACTGACCAGAGATGTGACTAGCTTTGTTAACATGCAGAAAGTGAATTGTTGCAGATGCTGCTAGCATATAGCAGCCGATCGTTTGATTTCCTTTAAGATCCACTTAATTTTTCTCATTTTTAATATATTTTCTTTTTAAAACAATTTTACTGGGAGCTCTTCTAAGAATCCATACACCGATTGCATCAAGCATATTTGGACACATGCTGCCATCATTATTTTCTAGACATTACTTTCTATTTGAGCCCTTGGTATCAGACCTTTTTTTATCCTTCCTATTTTCTTTCTTTTGATTAAATCTTTTATCTTTTATTTTTGTTATTCTTGATAGTTTTTGTTTGCTCCTTTCTAAATGCTTTCCTGTATATGAAATCTAGGATCAATAAATCTAGAGAGACAGTAACTGGATTGATGGTTACTTGGTGGTATGGCAAGGGAGACTGTAGGAGATGGGGAGCTAATAATGATGAGCATAAGAATGAAGAAAGTGCCCCAAGAAGATGATTTATATATATTTTTTGTTTTTGTGGGCATCACTGCCCTCTGGTGGGAGTAGGAGGCCCAGCCTTGCTCCCGGAGAGCCGCTGCTGGACTTGAACCACCAACCCTGTGGGTCGCAGTCCCACACACAACCACTATGCCACCGGGGCTCAGCCCCCGATTTATATTTTTTAAAAGAATGAATAAAGTATTCTAAAACTTGGTGATGATTGTATTAATACTTGTGTAAGATACTGAACTATTGAATTGTTTATTCTAATAAAACTGTTGAGGGAGAAAAAAAAACAGTTTTTGTTTTTTCCATTATTTTATCATTTATTAGCTTTACCTGGTAATTGGAGTCTATTCCAACTTCTAGTACCCCTGATGTGACACCCTGGAGGCACCATGGTTCTGCATGACGCTGTGAACCTTCCCCAGGTCAGTGATTTGACACCGCCAACTACTGCACAGGAGAAAGACAAGACTTTCTACTCCCAGGAAGAGTTAACAGCCTCAGAAAATTCCAGGGGCAGCTCCACTCTGTCCTAAGTGGACACTATGGATAGGTATCAACTGGATGATGGTGAGCTTGGCTTTTGGTTCTAGGGGTCATAGAAGAAGCACTCTAAAGGACTGTCAAGGCTGCACATTTTCACAGGTCTTTTTCCCCAGGAGCAGTCTGTGGGAAAAACTTTTTTAAAAAAATTTTTGGGAGGGGCATCACTGCCCTATGGTGGTGGGAATAGGAGGCTCAGCCCTGTTGCTGGATTTGAACGTCCAACTCAGGGGGCCGCAGTACCGCGCACAACCACTACGCCATTCAGCCCCTGGGAAAAACTTTTTTAATGGACATCTTAAACATGCTTCAGACTTTTAGCAAATTAGAGGTTCACGGTAACATTTCATGAGCTTAAAGCAAACTACATCTACATGGCTTATAAAACCAAACTTAAAAAAAAAAATACACACACCCAACTTTAATGTTGGAATGGGAACACAGTATAAACAGCCCTGTTTGAATTCTAGCTCCATCCTCCATGTAGCTCCATTCTGTGAAATACAGGGCAAAGCATCCAACTACCCCATGCCTGTGTCTATCTTCTCAGGGGGGGTTTGCAAGGGCAGTGTTTGATATATGTTAGTCGCTCAACTGATGGTCATTTGTTCTGAATGCTTTTCTGTCCCCTAGCTACAAATACCTATTCTGACCTCAACCTGCCTTGTTGATCAGAGTACAACTCGGCCCATATTCCTCCTTATCCCAGAAAAGCAATCATGATGAGTAAGCAGACTGATTGTATAAGAAGAGCAGTATTGTTCTTGTTATAAGGGGGAGATTATCCCCATTGTCTACATTCTGGATTACTACTTGCTCTTCAGAACTATGTCCCACGTAGTCTACAACACTAGGTCAAAACCATAGTGCCATTCGAATCTGTTTTGCAGTGTTACATCTCAACAACAAAATAACGCCTGTACTTTGCACCAGTCTTTTCCTCTGACCTTTCACCATTTGGCTTCAATTTTTTTCCAATGCAGACCCTATCTGGTCCCAATTGGAATGGGACCATCTCCTGCTTCCTATAGCAAGAAGAGTGTAAATCTGTCCAAATCAGCTAACTGAATCCCATTTCCAATGTTTTCTTTCATTCTCATGCTTGAATTCATAATACTCTGCCCAGTACATACAGATCTTGAAACAAAGACAGAAAGAATAGGATGACCTTTTTCTACAGGTCATCTTTACGTGCATGGTCGAGCTAAGTCTCAATTGATTTTCTACACAACAGTCATACCAAAAGCTAACCTCACTGCAGTTGAATCGAAGCCAACTCCCAGCAGCTCTACAGGACAGGGCAGGACTGCCCCTCTGGGTTTCTGAAGACTGTGGCTCTTTACTGGAACAGAACGCCTCATCTTTCTCCCAGAGAGTGGCTGGGGGTTTCCAACTGATAATCTTACAGTTAGCAGTCCAACGAGTCAAACGCACTTGAAAGATTTAAAGGTATAAACATCACTAAACTATCAAGACTTTAGTTAACAAAAACAGGCAATATGCGGATTGAAAAGAATAAAATGTGATTCCCGCCTTCAAAGGCAAGGGAAAGGGAGAAAAACAGTCAAGGGAACAGCCCAGCACAATTCCAAGCTATCTGACATAAAAAAAATTTCTATCAGAGTTGAGGTGGAGGACAATTACAAAAACTGAGCACAATTCGGTTCTGAGGCTCCTGTCGACGTGTACAGAGAAATACTGCTCTCAGGTGCGATCCTACAGCAACAGAACAGAACACTGCTCGGTCCTGGGCCACCCGCACAGCCATGGTGTCGATCTGTCTCCTAGAGGGCCAACAGAATGACTTTAAAACTACAGTGCTATACTAAAATGAAGATATTTGTTTGGAAGCTCTTCAGAATGTTTCCACGTTTCTATTCTATTACGATTATTGAATAAATCCATGAAAAAGGATGTTTTCATATTCTTTCTTATAAATCAAGTCTAGATAAAGAGTCAAGGCACATAATATCAAATCATAGTTCTATGGTGAAATTCCCATGAGAATTTAAAACAGCATTATACAAATACATTAATTTCAGAGAACAGGTTAATTTCAGAGAATAGGTTAATTTCAGGTCATTTGGTTCACTTTAAATTTCACATAAGTGTTTTGACTCCCTATCAGGCTATAAACTCCTCGAGGTTTAAGCTGTTTCCATGTAAACTCCCCTTGCTGTTTAGAATGCTTAATTTCTGCTCAATTGTGATTGCTAAAATGTCATGCAGTTAATAATTTTTATATTAGTCTTCTCTACTAAACTGCAAATCTCATGAGGATGGGGGCAGTGTCTTAACCACCACTTATTATCACCATTTCCATTAATATTAGTTGAATAAATGAAATAAATGTAAAAAACCCAAGAAATATTACAGCAAAAGAAATACTTCTTAAGAGGGAAATGACTGAGTTTTAAGGCAGGTACTATGAAGATCTATATGACCTATGATTGAGTCACTTAACTTTTCTGACGTCTGTTACATGCTTTCATCTAAGTAGCAGGAAAAAATAACATCGACTTACAAACCATCTATTTGAGAGTTAGTATAAGCATTAAACATTTGAATATATGTAACCTATTAGCATAATACTTTCAAAGAAATTCAATAAATGTTTTCCAGTCTACTTTCTTACACTTCCCTCCATATTAAAAATCACCACAGTGGGGCTGAGCCCCGGTGGCGTAGTGGTTGTGCGCGGGACTGCGGCCCACTGGGATGGAGGTTTAATTCCAGCTCCACAGGAGCAAAGGCTGGGCCTCCTGCTCCCACCACCCGGGCAGTGATGCAAATCACCAGAGTGCCTTCCATCAATACATTGTTTCAGGAAAAAAAATACAAAGTAAAAAAACAATGAGATGATACCAAAGGCTCAAGCAGAAAGAAGATGTTTTTGAGAATGATGGCGACAAATGTGCTTGACAAAATAGATGGATGGATGAATTGTGGTGAGTTGTCTGGATCCCCCATAAAATGACTTTTAAAAACCACACAAGTGAAAAAAAAATCTACAAAATATGAAACTGTTCATTCTTTCTCCTCTCCTTTGCTCGATTCAATCTTTAACATGGGAGCGAGGAAGATAGGGAATACCTTCTGGATTCGATTCAAAATATTACAAACACAGTAACAAGTTAAAGGGCGAGGGGAGGAATGTGAAAAATAAGCCGAGGGGGAGATCACTTCGCCATTCCCGAAGAAAACGGGGACGGTGAGGACAGCCTTCAGAACAAATCATGGAAGAACTATTTCCAGCACAATGTTCCCCAACCGTTTCCTTCTCAAGTTCAGACCCTGGGAAACCAATCCCTTCGTCACCGTTCAGCAAGCCGGGCTTCCACGCCCCTTCGGACCTCTCGGATCCTGACCTTCGTCCCGATCCTAGCCGCTGGCTGCGCTTCGCCGCGCACACGCGCCAGGCACACGGCAACTTCTGTGACTCCTCTCCTCACCTCCCCCGGTCGGCCGCTTCCCGCCCGTGTGGTTATGACATCTGTACACTGCAGTCCTGGCTCCGCCCGCCCCGGCCCCCTCCCCCACCACACACGCACCGCACCCACACCCGCACCCACACCCACACCCACACCCGCACCCACACCCACACCCACACCCGCACCCACACCCACACCCCCGCCCGGCAGCCGGCTCCGGCGGAGCGCTAACTGGTGAACTCCCAAGACGATCCCTTCCGGCCTCCGGGAGGATTCTTCCACGCCACCCCGGCTCTTTCCTGCCTCTGTCAACAGGGCTCGCCGGGCCCCACCCCCGCCCCGTGCTCGTCGCGCCCCGCCGCCGCCGCCGCCGCCGCGCAACCTGCGTGCTCGCCTCACCCCCGCCCGGCTGCCTCCGCGCCCCGCAGTCCGCCGCGCCGCCACCAGGCCCGCCGCGCCGCGCGCCGCCACGACCGGCGTTTCTGACGGCGATCACCCGCGCGCTCCCCACCCCCACTCTCCCCTGTGCCGGCCTCGCGGCCGTTAGGACGGCCGGGCCCGTGACGCACAGACGCGCCGCCAACGCCCTGGCCCAGGGACCAGAGCTGGAGAGACCCGGCCGGCGCACGCCCTCGCCCCTGGGCCTCTCCCGTCCCGCCGGGGACGGCCAGCTCCACCGTGGGAGGGGGAAGGGCCGCATCTGCGGGGCTCCGGCACTCACCAGCTCAAGGCAACCGACGGCGGTGCCACTGCTGACGGGAGCTGCTCGTTCGCGCGTCCGCTGCGCCTCTTCGGAGCACGACCCCAAAGAGCCGGCCGCTGCCGCCGCGGTGCTCACCAGGCCGCGCTCTCCGCCGTCGCGCAAGGAGCGGGGAGACCCAGATCAGCCGGCGTTCACAGTGCGCCTGCGTGCGGGGGCCGGGCCTCGCGCCTGCGTGTACCACCCCACCGTCCTTCCGCAGAGGCTGCCGGGAAACGTAGTCTTCCAATGGTCTGAACCGTGTTCCGAACGCCCCTCCCCTTTAACCTCAACCAGCCTGGAGTGTGACAGTATTCGCAATAGCGGACGTGTTTTTTAGAATCGTGAAGGAGTGGCAGAAATGGCACTTCTTACCTTGTATTGCAAAATTGATGTTTACAGCCTGTCTTTACCAATCCTTTCGCGGGCAGATCGAGCCTCCACTCGCCGCTATCTCTAGCTAGCCTCGGCAGATACCGAATATTTGTTTATCGAATGAGTGATGGAATGATTGAAGTCCGAGAGAGCGTTTTTAAAGTATTAAAAGTAAGTGTCCACAAATATGAGGCGTCCACACGCTGGATTGTAGCGAGACGTTCCTGTGCATTCCTTTTCTAAATCATTCCTACTCTCAAAGCATGACAATATAGGAATAAGAAATGAAACACAAATAATTGTCTTGTTAAGTGATCTCAAATAAAAACTTAGAGCGCAAAAATATTAGATTTAATAGAAATCTTTTTGAGGGAGCAAGTAGATTCAGAAGAAGAAAGACAAAAGGCCAAGTAAAAGGAGCTCATGGAATAGGAAGTTACAAAGAATAAGTACTACCAATCACATCAATTTAAAACATGGAAAGGCAAGGAGGGAAAGATGCGGCCTGTTAACAACATAGATGAGGCATAGATGTGAATCCTGAACTAGGCACCGTTGTGATCTCTGCCTGCCATATCAGCTTGCCTGCTAAGGATGTGTTTACCAGGATCAGACTTAAAGCTTGAACAAGGGAGCTGGAGAAATGAAAGGTATGGGAGAGACTCAAAACCAAGTGTGGTTGACCACAACTAGGCTAAGTCCATTTTATCCAATTACAGACTAAGAGTATTCAGAACTGGACTTTAGTCTTTGTAAAAGCTATTTATTCTTACTCCTAGGTAGGGTATAAGCCTTGAAGATTAAGCATAAGGTTGCTAACCATAAAGTCCCTGTTTCAAACCCACCAGCTGCTACACAGGAAAAAGAGGAAGCAGTCTGTTCCCATAAAGATTATACTCTCAGAAACCTTAATGAGTCGTTGTACTCTGTCCTATAACCCCCCACCACACATACACCAACCTCCCCTCAAACACTGCCACCAAGTCAACTCCAGCTAAAACAGCCCTATGGAAGTTTTCTGAGATTACATCTGCACAGGTGCAGTCTTATCCACCTCCCTCCCAGAGGGACTGCTGGTGTGAACTGCAACTGTGCAGCCTAATGCCTAACCCACGGGGCCACCCAGAGTTCCTCTCTGTCCCATAGGTTTCCTGCAGTCTTGATCTGCAGGATGGTACTGAGTTTGGGGGGAATGGGGTTGGGTGAAGATGGCAAGACGGTTTTGTCTCGCGTACTCTGAATGTGTTATCAGAAAAACCCAATCCCTAGAGAAGAACATTACGCTTGATAAAGTAGAGGGTCCGGAAGAAAGGGAAAAGTCTTCAGTGTGATGGATTGACACAGTGGCTGTAACTGTTATGACTCAAGCATAACAGCGTTTGTGGGCTGAGCCCTGGTGGCATAAGCGGTTGAGTGCGGAACTGCAGCCCGTGGGCTTGGCGGTTCAGATCCAGTGGCGGCTCTCAGGAGTGACACTGGGTAGCACTCACGACCGCCAGAGACAGTGATGCCCACAAAAAAAAAACAAAACAAAACAAAAAACAACGTTTGTGGGGATGGTGCAGGGTTGGGCAGAGGTTTGTCCTGTCACTAAGCATCTGAATCAGTGGGCTATACCTAACAACGTCTTGCCTTGAAAGTCACAGATTTCAGTTTTAATTCTCCCCCTTCACCCACCTCCTGAGTTAGTCTGGGTAGACTAGAGAAACAAATTCATAAGCACGCATATGTATAAGGGAGGGTTTTTTAAAAATAATTTTATTGGGGGCTCTTATACCTCTTATAACATTCAATACATCATTTGTATCAAGCATATTTGTACACATGTTGCCATATTCATTTCCAAATATTATCTACTCAAGCCCTTGGTATAAGCTCCTCTTTCTCCCTCCCTTTTTTTTTAAATGAGCCATTTTATTGGGGACTCACACAACTCCCCTTACAATCCATACATACAACAATTGTATGTAGGCCACATTTGCATATTTGTTGCCATCATCACTCTCAAAACATCCGCCCTCCACTTAGGCCTCCAGTTCCAGCTCCCCATTTTCCCCTTCCCTCCTTCCCCCTCCCCCATGAACAGTGTGGTATTGGTATAATGATAGATAATCAGACCAATGGAAATGAACTGAAAACCCAGAAAAAAACATCAGTATACCACTGATCTTTGATACGGTCCCCAAAAATATTAAATGGGAAGCAGATGGCCTCTTCAATAAGTGGTGCTGGAAAATCTATACAGAAAAATAAAGACCCTCACACCATGCACAAGAATAAGCTCAAGGTGGATCACAGACCTCGAGATAAACCCCCAAACTATTAGGGTAGTCAGTGAGTGTGTCAGAGAGGGGTCTATAGAAAAATAAAACCAGGACACTAGTAATTCTCTTTATATATTTATATAAATAGAAGAGTATATGAGATAAAAAAGAAACAGTTAAGTAATCTATAAAGCAGTACAAATTGCTTGGTGCAACTCACTTGTGTGAGACAGCTGGAAGGCTGGCAGTCCTTCAAGTCTTGAGGGCCGCTGAGTAGTCCTCTGTAGAGCAATTCAGGCTATCTGGTCACAGGCAGCAAACAGCAGAGCAGGTCACCAACAGTCAGTCAGATGACAGAGTCCAACAGTCCCCAACTCAAGAGATGTATATCCCAGGAGTGTGGCGAAGTAGGGCTTGAAGGAACCTCAACTCACAGCTCCACAGTCCACGATTAGGTGTCCCACGGGTAGTGTTGCTTGGAGGTCGAGGCACAGGACAAACAAAGCAGCTGTCTGGTCCGAAGATCCAAAAGCAAGAAAGAGAGGGCGGGACTCACTGATCCCTTCCTATCTCTGCCCTTCAATTCATCCCGTGTGTTCATTGGTTGTGCCATCACAAAGGACCCACCAATCTTCTGTGGCTGTGTTGGCATAACAAATCTGCCCATCACAGTGAGGGAATTGGGACAACCTGAGAACTTTGGCACAGGAAATACATAGGCTATCGAAAACAGGGAAGGACACAAACACAGAGGAGGTACAAATTGACAAGTGGGATATACAGAAGATAGAACACATGTGTACTTCAGGATTCATCAAAAGAGTAATAAGAGAACCCACATATTTGGAAAACAGCTTTAGCAATGACACATCAGACAAAGGCCTTATTACTAAAATCTATAATACTCTGATACCGTACAATAAGGAAAAAAGCTAATAACCTATTGAGGAGGTGGGCAAAAGACTTGAATAGAAGTTTCACTAGAGAAGAAATCTGAATGTCCAATAAATATATGAAACAATGTTCTGGATCATTAGCCATAAGAGAAATGCTAGATTAAAATAATTATGACCACCTAACGATAGCTCAAAGATAGCTCAATTCAAAAACTCAGAAAATAAGTGTTGGAGGGGCGGTGGTAAGATAGGAACTTTCGTTCACTGCTGATTGACCTGTAGGTATATATAACCACTATGAAAATCCATTTGGCAATATCTAAAACAGATGGAAATCAAGCTACTATGCAACCTAGCAAACCTCCCACTGGGCATATACCCAGAAAAGGCAAGAAACAAACCATGGCCAGACATCTGTGCTCCAATGTTCATCATGGTGTGATTCATAATCGCAAGGAGTTGGAAACAACCTAAATGTCCATCAAGAGACGAATGGATTTAAAAACTGTGGTACATATGTACAATGGAGTACTATACATCCCTAAAAAGCAGTGATGAATGCATAAAGCACATTGCCACATGGCAAGAGTTGGACGAAATCATGTTAAGCAAAGTAAGCCAAGCACAAAAAGACAAGTACAACATGAATCCACTGAGGTAAACTTAAAAAGCAGAAGGGGCACAGGGGAAATGCTATTATATGCATAGATTCCTGTGGCAGGGGTCAGATCCAATCCAGGGATACCTATTGCAGTCAACAAAAAAGGAGGGGGAAAGAAGGAAAAAAAGAAAGAAAAAGAAAGGAAGAAAGAAAGAAAAAGAATAGCAGGACATGGGTAGCAGCGGAATAGAGCACTAACCCACCCATGGGGAGAGTATTATTTATATCTCCATAAGAGAGGGAAGGAGGGACCAGACCTCAACCTATGTGCAAGACATGACTGCAGTATGCCAGCATGGAGCAGTGAACCAATAGAGAGGTTTGTGGGCCCAACCTCAATCCCAGCTACCTGGACACCATCCACAGAAGAAAGAGGAACTATAGAGGGCAGCACTGAAGCTCAGAAAGAGGGGTGTGTCTGCTCACTAAGAGGGAAAGAGAGAGAAACAGAGTGGAACACTTCCTGGCTCACTGTGTTAGCCTAGGTAAACAAATGCACAGAAACTCATATGTATAAAAGAGAGTCTTATATAAAGGCTAAGTGTACATTAAGAAAGCATCCCAACCTAGTGCTGTTCATGCCCATACGTCCAACATCAGCCCATATGTCCAAAACCAACCTACAGAGTCTTCTTCAATCTCACAAAACACACGCAATGACGCCGACTGCAGGAGGAAAGCTCAGTCAGTGAGTGTGTCAGCATCTCAGGGCTGACAAGGGTCTCCACAGGGCTGCTCCAGCACCCAGGGCTGCATTAAGGTAGGTCCATGTAGCTTCTCCTCAAGGGATGTCTTGCAGGAAGTGAGCCTAACTAGTTAAGCAGGGAATTGGCTAAGGCACTTGCACCCTGGTCTGATCATCAGAGAGCAAGAGACCTGAGAACTAAAAAGGCAAGGCTCACTGAGCCATTTAGCTCTCTGCCCTTCAATTAATCCCACATGTGTTTATTGGCCAGGTTGGCACAATAAACTTTAACTATCTCCAAGCCCTAAGTATGATATTTCTGTTCAGAGCAACCAACGCACAGAGAGGACCATAAGGCTGGCCACACCACAAGGCATGATGTCTCTCACTGACCATAGTGTTATAGGGACAACTGTGGAGACACAGTGTGGGAATTGTGCTCAATCTGACCCCACCACACCAGGGTGAAACACTAAGGGCATGCAATAGAGCAGCAAGGGGGGGGGGGCAAAGCAATGAAGTCCCCGAGGAATTCCAAAAATAGATGGTGTGTGTGTGTGGCGTGGCACCTCATCAGACTCAACCGGAAAGCACTACTAAGTACAAAAAACAGTCCTGGAACTATTTATGGGCTTTTTGGGGTCAGTTTTTGGTTTTGTTTTGTTTTTGTGTTCATTAATGTGTTTGCATGTCTATCTAGATAAGATCGATTGGGTAAACACTCCTGAGAAGAAAACAATGAGATCTATTATGTCCAGGGCACATGGGAGAGAGAGAGGTGGGAGAAAGGAAGAGGGAGCCTACAAAATCAGGAATAAGAGGACGAGTGATCTAAAATTGGTGGCAAGGAGGGCATAGAATGCCTTAGAGTCTTGATCAAGGGCAGTGTAGCCAAGAGGAATTAATGAAAGCCGAATGAGAGTTGAGCATGATAGTGGGACAAGAGGAAAGTAAAAGAAAATAGGAGAAGAGAACTAGGAGGCAAAGAACATTTATAGAGGTTTAAATATAGGCATGTACATATGTAAATATATTTATGTAACTACATAAACCTTCCTCCAATCTTGCCACCATATTCTTCATTTAGTTCAGCTCCTCTAATTATTGCTCAGTATACAGATGAAATGAGAAAATACAACCTTGACACATATCTTTCCTGCTTTTAAACCTTGCAGTACTCCTTTTTTTTCCTTTTCAAATGACTACTTCTTGGTCCATGTCTCAGTTCTGCATGAGCCCAATCAAATGTTCTGGAATTCCCATTACTTTCAATGTCATCTAAAGTTCATTATGATTTAGACCATTGAATACCTTTGTAGAGTCAACAAAACACAAATAAATGTCTTACTGATGTTCTCTTCTTTCAGCAAATGTATATATGATGTCAGCAATTTTTTTCACTGATTCCTCTTCTGAATCTGCCTTGAATTTCTGTCAGCTCCCTGTCAATGTATTGCTGCAACAGTTGTTGAATGATCTTGAACAAAATGTCACTTATATGTGATAGTGATATCATTTGATAATTCTGTAGTGTGTGGAATATGGATCTATTCCAGTCAATTTACCAGGTAGCTGTCATCCAAATTTCTTAGTGTTTTCAGTGCATCACTATCTTGTTGAAACGTTTCAATTGGTAGTCTATCAATTCCTGAAGTTTGTTTGTTTTGTTTTGTTTTGTTTGCTAATGCCTCAATGCAGATTGAAATATTTCCTTCAGTACCATAAATCATGGAACAGTTGATAGCAAACCAGTTCTTTTTAATACAATGATTCTGTGTTTTCCTTCTATCTTCTTTTGATGCTTCCTGTATCTGCCCATATTTTGCCTATAGACTCTTTTTTTTTTTAATTCTGCATCACTGCCCTGATGAGAGTAGAAAGTCCAGCCTTGCTCCTGGAGAGCTGCTGCTGGATTTGAACCGTCAACCCTGTGGGCTGCAGTCCCGCACACAACCACTGCGCCACCAGGGCTCAGCATTGTAGACTTCTTCACTATTGAAACTTCAGGTTTTAATTTTTTCTACAATCCTTTTTTTTGGTTTTTGGGGCCTCATTGCCCTCTGGTGGTGGGAGTAGGAGGCCCAGCCTTGCTGCTGGATTTGAACCTCCAACCCAGTGGGCCGCAGTTCCGCGCACAACCACTACATCACTGGGGCTCAGCTCTACAATCCTTTTTTATGATTATTAAAAGATCATTTTATTAGGGCTCTTACAGCTCTTATAACAATCCATACATCAATTATATCAAGCATATTTGTACATATGTTGCCATCATTATTTCTAGATATTTACTTTCTATTGATCCCTTAGTATCAGCTTCTCTTCTCCTACCATTGTGACCCTTTGATTAATTATATATTATTGTTTTCATGTCTTAAAGAGACCTCTGTCTCCCTTTCTCCATGGTTTCTATTGTTTGTCCCCCTGGAGGAGGTATGGGTGTGTGTTGATCATCTGGATAAGTTCCTCCTTCATCCCTTCCTCTCCCTATCCTTCCCCTGACCCTTCTGGTATTGCTATTCCCATTCCTGTTCCTGGATCCCATATGTCATGAGCTCTTATCTTTTATCTGTTATCTGTGCACATGCTCCAGTCTAACCTGCAATGAAAGGAAGTACTGAGGTCATGATAGTGGGGGGAGAGGGGGAGGAAGCCTCTAGGAACTAGAGGAATATTATGTGTTCATCAGTTCTTTCAGGTTAAATTTTTCTGAGTGTGTTCTTCCTTTTCACTTTTCTAACGCTAGATCTTTGCACATTTCACTCTGATACGTTGTCTTCTTGGACTTGAAATCCTCAAATTGTTATTTTACTTCATCACTTATTCTACTTGCTTTAGCTACTTTTTAAAAAGATCATATTGGGAGCTCTTACAATTCTTGTTACAATCCATACCTCAATTGCATCAGACATATTTGTACATACATTGCCATCGTTCATTTTTAGACATTTACTTCCTATTGAGCCCTTGGAATCAGCTCTCCCCCCACCCCCATGGTCCCGTGATAGCCTTTAGCTTGGTATTATTTTCATATCTCACACCAACTGCTGTCCCTCTTCCCCTCTGGTTTCTGTTGTTCTTCCCCTGGATGGGTGTGTGTGGTTATATGCCCTTCATTGCCATGGGTATCCCTTTCCTCCCCTCCTTTTTCCCCCTTCCCCTGACCATTTTGGTATTGGTATTCTCATCGTGTTGCTGGTTTCCATATTTAGTGAGTTTAATCTCTTTCCTAGACCTATGTACATGTTCCGGTCCAGTCTACAATGGGAATCAGCACTGGGGTCATGATAGGGTGGGGGTAAGAAAGCCTCAAGGAACCAGAAGTACATGGCATGACCCGTCCTTGCTCTCTGCACCCTGATTGACTCGTCCCTTCTCTGTGACCCCTCTGTGGGGGGATGTCCCATTGTCCACAGATGGGGTCTGGGTCTCCGCTCCAACCCCCTCATTTTGACCAATGCGTTTTTGTTTGTGTGTTGTTTGTTATGCATCTTCTAATGCTTGTTATTCGATCACAGTGACACCTCACGATCACACCGCTGGTGTATTTCTTCCATGTGAACTTGTTGCCTCACTGTTGGATGGCCACTTGTTCAATTTCAAGTCCTTAAGATCCTGGACACTATATCTTTTAATAGCCAGGCACCATCAGCTATCTTCACCACATTTGTTTATACACCCATTTTGTCTTCAGTGATAGTGTGGGGGACGGGGTGAGCATGACAAAATGCCATTTTGTTAGAACAAAATGTTCTTGTATTGAGGGAGAGCATGAGCTGAGGTCTAAGGCCCGTCCTCCTTATAATATATGTACATAGGCCAATACCTCTATTTTTATGGATTAATGTATTTACTTAAGTACATACCTCTGTTAATACTTCTATCTAAAGCTTTGTGTGTTAGTCCAGGTAAACCAGAGAAACAAAATCATAGACACACATATGGATATAAGGGAATGGTTTATATACAAAAGGAATGGAACACTGAGAAAGCATCACAACCCAGTCCAGTTCAAAGTCATAAGTCCAATATTAGCCCATATGCCTGATACCAGTCTATAATGTCTCCTTCCGACTCATGAAGTCACAGGTCAGTGGGTGCAGAATCCCAGCGCTGGCAGGAGTCTCCCCATGGCTCCTCGCTTCCAGGGCTCAGGGTTCATCAACAGCATCCAGTGGTGGCAGAAGCAACTCATCGCTGGTAGGGGTCCCCACGTGGTTTCTCCAGTCTCAGAGGCCTGGCTCCATTAGGGCAAAGCCATGTGGTCTGTCCGCCGGCTCCTCCAGCTTCTCAGACGCTGCCAGCTTGTCTTTTCCATGATTCCTCATCTCTCTAACTCCCAAACAACTGGGGAGTTGGCTTCTCATCTCCATGAGGGAAATATCGTGAGATTTCCCAGAAGTCTCAGGAGAAAGCCATGCCCACACGGAGGCCTCATTGGCTACTCAATGGCTACCTCCAGATGAACAGACTAGACTCCACCCCTACATCTCAATCTTAAAATTAACATAAGCGGGCTGAGCCCCAGTGGCATCAGTGGTTGAGTGTGGGACTGCCGCCGGCGGGCTTGGCGGTTCAAATCCAGCGGCGGCTCTTTTTGCAGGCCAGGAGGGTATTGTAGATTTTAGTAATAAGCCCTTTGTCTGAAGTGTCATTGCTAAAAGTTCTCTCCCAGTCTGTAGGTTCCCTTGTTACCATGTTGGTGAAGTCTTCGATGTGCACACATGTTTTATTCTCATTAAATCCCATTTGTTGATTTGTAGCTCACCTTCTCTACCGTGGTGATCCTATGTATTCCCTGGGCCAATGATTTTAGGCTACATCTGATTCCTTTGCTGATGGTCCTGAAGGTTTGCAGTTTTACTTCAAGGTTTGTAATCCACCTTGAATTTGTCTCTGTGCATGGAGTGAGGTAAACACCTTGTTTCATTTTTCTACATGTGGACATCCATTGTTTCCAGCAGCACTTGTGAAAGAGGTTCTTTAGCTACTTTATGATCAAGAGCAAGTTTCAGAATCTCTTCTGATATCCATTTTGCTTTCTACCTTTTTTAAACTGTCCCCTTACTTTTTTAGTGTATGATATTCTTGATGTCATCCCACAATTC
The DNA here is from genome assembly GCA_004026705.1 of Nesogale talazaci. Taxonomy (NCBI): domain Eukaryota; kingdom Metazoa; phylum Chordata; class Mammalia; order Afrosoricida; family Tenrecidae; genus Nesogale; species Nesogale talazaci. The sequence continues at coordinate 12,211 of PVJH01004788.1, read as the reverse complement.
ATCAGATCTTCTCTCATTAGTGTTCGATGCATCAAATCTGCTTGTGTTCGTCATGGTAGACTAGAAAAACAAATTCACAGACCCTCTTGTATATAGTAGAGAGTTTTATATACAGGAGAACTTGAATATATACAAATATATACAATTTTGTAAAACAGACTCTTCATTACAAATAACTTTTTACAAAAACATAAAAAGCAACTTTCCATATGTACTTCTCCATGTGGAATACACAGAAATCAAATTGACTACATTTGTGGTATGAAACACTCATATGTATATAATAAAGAGCTTTATATACAAGAACAAGAGAAAACGTCCCAAACCCAGTCTTGTCCAAGTCCATAAGTCCAGTATTAGCTCATATGTCCTACACCAATCTATAAAGTCCTCTTCCGACTCATGAAACACATGTAATGAGACCAAATGCAAGACAATCGCAGGCCAGTGGGGAGAAAGTCTTTGAATCCAGTGGTATTGTAAGCAGCTCAGGACTGGCAGACTTCCATGTAGCTTCTCAGCGTCCAGGGTTCTGGTTACATCAGAATAGGTCCATGTGGTTTCTCCTCAGGGATGTCTCACAGGAAGTGAGCAGAAAGAGAGGTGTTTCCCATCTCCAAGGAGTAAAATACAGCAGTTCCCTGAATTCTCAAGAGAAGGCCATGTCCACACAGAGGTCTCATTGACTATCTCTGGATTGACAGGTTAGACTCCACCCTATGCCTCAAATTGACACCAGGTTATGAAACTAATTATGCTCTTGAAATTCAGATAAGGTATACTGAAGGCCAGGTTTTGACTTTCATGGGTGTCTTTCCATTTTCTTAGTTTCAACCTGAACTTATATATGTGTAATTAATGGTCTGTTTCACAGTTCATCTCTGGTCTTATTTTAGCTGTGGTTTTATACCACAAATATAGTCTAATTGATTTCTATGTATTCCACATGGAGAAGTACGTATGTGAAGTTGCTTTTTATGTTTTTGAAAAAAGGTATTTGTAATGAAATTTGTTTGTCTTACAAAATTGTATTATGTGATGTCCGGCTTTGTTTCTATCACCAAGGCCATATTTTCCAACTACTATTCCTTCCTATGTTTCCAATTTTCACATTCCAATGGCAAATAATTATCAATACATCTGATTGTATATTTGAACAATTTCAAACTAAAGAAATTGGCAGAATTCTTCAACATCTTTATTCCTAGCTTTAGTGTGTAAATTTATTTGAATAATAGTGTGTACATTTTTTTAATTAAAAGTCATTTTATTAGGGGCTTGTACATCATTTTTCCAATACATAAATAAACATACTGTGGCAAGCACCCTCACACGTCCGCTGTCGTCATCATTCTCCAAACATCCGCCATTTCCCCTGAGGCCCTGCTATCGGCTCCTCCAACCCCTCCCCTCTTCCCCTGATATAGTGTGTAAATTTGAATAATGGATTTCCTTGTAAGTGGATAGGTGTTATCTTGTCACAGACAACATTATACATCCATATAGATCTTGACATTGTTTTTTTAACTTATCATTCCTGACATAGTAAACCATGTTTGTTTGATTCAAAATGACCTATACAGCTCACGAAAGTCAAGATGTCAATCTTTATGTGTTCCATTTCATTTTTTTTTGTTTGTTTGTTTGTTTTTTTGTTTTTGGGGCATCACTGCTCTCTGGTGGTGGGAGTAGGAGGCTCAGCCCCACTGCTGGAATCGAACCTCCGTCCCAGTGGGCCGCAGTCCCGCGCACAACCACTACGCCACCGGGGCTCAGCCCCCATTTCATTTTTGATGAGTTCCAATTTTCATACTGTCATGCTAAATTCATACTTTGTGCATTCCAAACTGCAATTACTAGTAGGTATTTACAGTGACCTCCTTAAATATGGTAGTTATTGTTTACAGAAGCACTAATAAATATGTGTGGAAAATATAATAAGGGAGGAAGTGAAATAATTGATGGCAATAACTGAGGGGATTACAGTGAATGAGTTGAAATAAAACATATATGTATATTTCAATGTAAAATTGATCAGCTTTGAAAAATGTGACCAATTCACAATTAAAATTATATATATACTTAATCGATACTTAATGTTTTTATTTTCACTAATACAGCAATTTATTTTAATTTTTAATTCCACTACACATTTTTATTTTAAGCTGTATTATTGTATATTCTTATCGTGCACAAATATGAGACTTTAAAAAAGGACAATGTATATACAATGAGACTGATCAAATAGGCAGTATTTACATTAAAGGAATCTTAATGGCAAAGTGGGTTTGTGTCTGGAACACACGATGTCTGAATTATCTTGATTTGTGATTATGGTTTCATGATGCATACTTATGCTAGACTTGTAGATTTTAGGTACATATCATATAATGGTCAACTATCTGTCACTAAGGCTATTTTTTTAAAAAAAATGATATACATATTTAGTTCACTGATTTATATTTATAAATCTGATCATAAAAGTTGGCACAAAGGAAAAATTCATATTTGGTATGGCTTTTCTGCTCCAAAGCATAAACGATCTGCTACATTCATCAATTCTAGAGAGACCTACGCGGAGCCCTGTGGTTACACGTTGGGCTGCTAGCCACAAGGCCAGCAATACAGAATTCCCAACTGCTCTGTGGGAGAAAGCAAGGCTTTCTCCTCACCTAGTGACCGTCCTGGAAGCGCACAGGTGCCGTTCTCCCATGACCTGCAAGGCCACTGTGAGCCAGACTTCACGCCAGGCTGAGTTTGGCTGTGACTTTGGCAGTGGCGTAGCAGGTCACGCGTTTGAAGCCAGCAGCTGCTCAGTGGGAGAAAGACGAGGCTCTCTGCTCCTGCAAAGATTTCAGCCTCAGAAACCCCAGGGAGCATTTTTATTTGCCTCTGTAGGGTTGTTCTGTCAGAATCAACTGGATTCCATGGGGTAGATAGGACATACTGTAAATAAGATATAATAATAGCCTGCCCCTTAATGTGTTTGTTCGTTTTTGTTCCCTTCTCCATTAATCCTTCTCTGCACCACCTAGAACCATGAAGGTAGCTTTCTTTTCTTCTGGGTAGTGGTAAAAGTGGATACACTTAGAACATCAATTTTGTCTCGCAGCTCTGCTCGTGGAATTGCAATGTTGAACTGATACCTAGTATCGGTGCAATGTACTAACCTCAAGCTCAGTGCTGGAGCATAGACTGCTCAGGATTTTGCGTATTAGTGGAACTGGTCTTGTAACTTGTCATACATACTAAATTTCCGTTTCTCCAAAAGGTCCATCCACTTCACATCTGCAAACCTGCTTCAGTAACCCAGCTTTTGTCTGTCCATAGGACCTTTTGGATTTATAAAGTAGTCATGTGAGGGGCTGATTCCTGGTGGCGTAGTGGTTGTGCGCCGGACTGCGGCCCACTGGGATGGAGGTTCAATTCCAGCAGCAGCTCCACAGGAGCAAAGGCTGGGCCTCCTACTCCCACCACCAGAGGGCAGTGATGCCCCACCCAAAAAGTAGTCATGTGGGTTCTCTAAAATGCTTATCATTTTTCAACACTCTAGAATGCATTAGATGTTGTCATAATTCAAACTTCTCTCCCTAAGGAAAATGGTATTTGAGCAGGGTCGATTTGAATTTGGGAACATAAAGCTGGGGTCCAAATGACTGTTACCATTTAACATTCTGAAGCCATCTTAATTACAAAAAAACACAGTCTTTTGTTTTCTGTCCGAGTTGTGGTTGTGGTCTATACAGCAGACTGAACAGCTTAAGCTACAATCAGTTCATCCTTGTGCCAGTCCAGGGGTTGGCAAACTTTTGAGATGGAAGAGTCAATCTTGTCCTTCACAGATATTTAAAGTTTATTTGAGAACCATAATTATTTATTTTCTTTTTTTCCCCCAATGATTTTATTGGGGGCTCTTACAGCTCTTATAACATCCAATACATCATTTGTATCAATCATATTTGTACACATGTTGCCATCTTCATTTCCAAATAGTTTCTACTTGAGCCCTTGGTATAAGCTCCTCTTTCCCCCTCCTTGTATTTATTTTCAAGTAAATGAAATCACTATGATCTGAATAGTAACCTGTAAATTTTTCCAAATTTACTTCAGAGTCACATGTATGTACCCTAAGAACCGCCTTTGGCCTTCGAGCCACAGTTTGCAGGCCTGGTCCTTTATCACGTTCAAAGTACTCTCCATTATGCTGAGTACATTTGTCAAATCTGCGACTCCATTCTCGGAGACATTTTCACACTCATTCGTTTGGATGGCTGACAGCACCTCCCTTGTTTTTCTCTTCGCTTCTTCTATGTCATGTCTATGCTGTCCATTCATGTCTCTCTGCATTTGTGGAGACAAAAAGAAGTCACACGGAGTGACGTCAGGAGAGTAAAGTGCCTGGGGAAAGAGAAGCATGCTGTTTTTTGCCAACAACTGGCGCACTGAGATGACTGTCTGAGCAGGTAGGCCTTTTTTTTTTGGCACACACTGTCATGCAATCTTTTCAGAACCTCTAAATAGAAAGCTCAATGAACAGTCTGATCTACTGGAATGAACTCCAAATGCACTATAAGTCAACATTTCCATCTGTTCAGGAAGTTGACCCACATTCAGAATGAGGTTTGTCACCAATCAACATTTCACCTTTTTTGAAACCAGAAAACCACTCATACAGTTGATCTTTTCCCATAATGCTACCCTTGTAAACTGTGTTCAACATCACAACAGTTTCCGCGACTGAGCTGGAAACGAAATTTCACAAGTGCACGCTTTTCTCTGAAATTGGCTATCACCAAAAAAACCAAACCAAACCAAACCAAAACGAGGTTGAAGCAAAACTGCTTTCATGAAAAAATTCACTCTGACCAGAAAACCTTCCCAGGCAATGCCACTGGGTGCACTAACTCAGACAAGTTGCTTGATGCTTGCTTAGCAGGAAAAAAGTACACACTACATAGGCTCCACCCAAAGGAGCTTTTTTCCATTTTTTTTTTGCAAGGATGGTGGTACCCCTTGTATTCTTTCTCAGTATATCTTCCATCTATGCCTACACACTCCTGTTTCCATTTCTCTAGCCCTTCTTTGAAGAATGCTCAGCTCATTTTATACCTTGTCAAATGTAGTTTGGGTATTCTTTTTAGCATATGTGGTGCCAAAGCGAGCACAGTTTGGGTTTTGTTTTTTTTTAATGGCATCACTGCACTGGTAGGAGTAAGAAGCGCAGCCTTGCTCCTGGAGAACTGCTGGTGGATTTGAACTGTCAACCCTGTGGGCCACAGGCCACAACCACTAGGCCACCGGGGCTCAGCCAGTTTGGGTATTCTTGAGGGACTCAGATCACGTTCCTTTAAACGCTAAGTTTGGGGAACGAAAGGAAGTTCAAAGGACCATAACCGGGGCTAAAGTGTCTCTGGGGTAAGACTCCTCACTCACTTCTTGTAGGACAGCCATTGTTACCCTAAAAGAACGGGCAAGTGCATTGTCACTATAGGAAAACAGACACACAAAAACTGCACAGCTTTCCCGGATTTTTTCTCACTGATGCAGTTTTCTATTTCCCTTAACTTTTTCATCAAGAAGCCCCATGACCATCCTGTGTCCTTTGAGAAAATCTATCAAGATTGCTTGGGACTCCCCCCAAGCAGTTGCCATCCCCTTCTTCGTTGACCTCTTTACCTTGGATCTAAGTGAGCCACCAGATTCCCAGGGAAAACAGTTTTGATGGGGCATAATTTACGTATCTATTATTTATGAAGGCTAAGGCAAGTGTATCGTTGAGAAAGCTTGTCTGCAACCATCCGCTGATCACAGAGACATGCTTAAAGACACTCTGCTTCCCTTGGATGTGTGCCTTGGGACCCTAGGAGCAATACTTTTGCATTTAATTTCGTGTTGTCTTCCCACATCTAAGGAGACAACCTCTTTCCGTTTCTATGAAGTAAGACATCTCTTTAACTACCTTTTCACACGTCAGCAAACAACGGAACCGCAAGGTCCCTAAAGATTTATAGCCTTGGAAACCCTCTGTCGGATCACTCAGAGTCGGGATCAGTGACAGGAGCTTCATTTGGGGAGGGGTGTTGGGCAGTCAGTTAACCCTTGGCCTGCTCACTGAGAAGTCGGAATCTTCCATCCCCTTCCTGGGAGAAAGACGAGGCGAAAGCTGTTTCTGGAGTAAGTGTTGGGTTACAGTGAATCAGAATAGAGGGCACGGGGTTGGGTGAGGCTTTAAAGAGACCAAAGCTTCCATTCTGAAAGCTTTCAGATCACCAGGAAACGAACCACACCCCTCTTTTAGCCGCGTCGTATACAAAATGTTCTGCTTGCAAAACATTTGCTGTTGCTTGTGTTGTCATGAAGCTCGCACCTGTTCGTGGCGACCTTGTGTGTCGTCAGCAGAGCTGCCCCATGGGGTTTCATGGCGCTGACCTTTCGGAGGCACAGCCCGCGGCCCTGCTTTGAAGGTACCACTGGGTGGGTGTGACTCGCCGACCCTTCTGCTAGGAGTGGAGAATGGACGGAGTCTCTCCACCACCCAGGAACTAGCTATCTCCACCACACTCTATTCCAAATTCTTTTCTAAGTATCATGATTAATGCTCTGTTGAGATTATTTACCTGTGCTAGTTCCGTCGTCTACTATTATTAGCATGACACATTTGTTTAGCCTTCATTTTAGGTAATACAGACTGATGCCGTTACTGTCTTTGTTCCTTTTATTATTTGAACTCATAAAATATGATCCTTAAGGTTCACAGTATTAAAAATTCAAAAGATACGGAGCATAACAATCCCCACAGGCAAATCCAAATATGACCTGCTAATGCTTGTGATTACAACACACTTAAGTTGTACCCTGTGGACCAACAATGGATGACCTATTACTGTGAATTGCAAACCATGGCTGCAAGCATCAATGGTCAGGGGACAATCAGCAGGGACTACAAAATGTCATACCCATTTAACACTAAAAGCAGTATTGCTCTCATCCTCTCTAATGGAAGCTGCCAAAAGGGGGTTGTACTCTTCCCTGAAATGTCCTCCCCCACTGCAGAAATACCAGACATTGTGTGCCTTAGAATCCCCCAGACATAGGACTTTCAGTGCTGAAGCCAGAACAGTTAAGTCACCCCTTTCTGGATCCCTTTTATCTGGCCAGTAACAGCCATCCTTCACGTGTCATGAGTGTTGACTGGTAAATCCCCAGTACCCCCTTTTTCCCTCGCAAGAATTGTCCTCACAGGACCCACCTTGCTAAAGCTCTCTCAGGAGGGCACTAGTAGGTCAATAACTGGCACCAGGGTTCAAAAGGCCGACTTCTTGCCCCAGGGTGTCACTCTAATGGCCTAGATTGTGCACTTGAGCATCCCTTTGGAATGTGATTCAGATCTTCCATTGAAAACATACTCTCCTCCAAAGTTCCCCTCACTCCCAGCCCCTATCCTGTCTCCCTTGCTCTCCTCTTCCTAAACTCACTCCTCCAATGACTCACTTGAGCAAGAATCCCCATCTCAGACTCTGCTTCTAGGGTGCCCAGCTTAAGGTAGGATTCAAAGGTATTGCTCTCCATTTCCTTAGCCAGGGTACAAGTGCATTGCTGGTCTATCGTCTTCCCAGTTATGTACAGTTATGTACCATTCATACGCATATGAAGAAAAAAAAACACGCATCTCATGTATCTCTATGGATATATGTGATATAGCTAAATACATGTGCATATGAGATGTGTAGAGATAGTTTTATTTTTTAAGCAGAACTCAATATTGAAAAAATATGCATAAAAATTTGTTGCCGATGTGTCAATTCTAATGTCTAGTGACCCTATAGGCCAGAGTAGAAAGGTTTCCAAGACTGTCATTTTATGAGAGCAGACTGTCACATCTTTCTTCTCTAGACTGGCAGGGGGGTCTGAACTGCCATTCTTTCGGCTAGCCGCCTGAGCCCTTAACTAGTGGGAAAATAGAGCTCTTGGATGCATATTGTTGTATGATGCTCAGAAAATCTAAAGATCCAGTAAGCAAAAGTGTCAAGCATCCAGTGGCAGTTTTGACTTGGACATGGAACCAGCATAAGAAAAAAAATTATCTTCTTTACCACATTAATTCTAACTTTAAAATGATATTGAATAGGTAATTACAAAATATTTGCTAGAAAAATTTTCGTTTAATCCAGAACAATCTTTCCATCACAAGAAACACTTCCATAATCTCCGCAAAGTCCCCTTTACCAAGTAAGGTAACATGTTGCAGATTCCCCAGAGATGAGAGTGTGGACAGTTTGGGTAGGAGAGCACAGAAGGTGAATACCAATATTCTGCCTCCCCTATTCTGCTGGGCATCCAAAGCTCTTTCCTTTGTAGCTAGTTTGTTTTTTGCTTTCTGCCTGTGTTTAAGATGGTCTCTTTGGTGGTCTTACATTACACTATGATGTTTCTCAGTAAGGTTTTCTTTCTACTTTTCTCCAGAGCATTATCTCACTTCCATTCTCTTTTGAAACTGTCATATGTCTGCTCACTTTTGGTTTTATGCTGTCTCAAAGGTCTCATGTGTATAATATGGACGGCCTCATCTCTAAGCTCCATCAATCCCTGCACCTCGACAAACAGTCACCTTTGGGTCACTCTTGGGGTGGTCTGTGGCATGTTTCTTCTTTGGAAGAGACCCAAGGAGAAGCCTTGGGAGTCCAATTCACTGTTTCATGGACAGAAATTTTGGCAGTCCCAAATACTATGGGGCAGAAAGGAGGAACCGATTATAAAGATCTACATAGAACCTCTTCCCTGGGGTACGGTCAGTGGGGAAGTGGGTGAAGGGAGACATTGGATAGTGTAAGATATGACAAAATAATAATTTATAAACTATCAAGTGTTCATGAAGGAGGGGTGGTAGGGAGGGAGGCAGAACATGAGGAACTGATACCAAGTGCTTAAGTAGAAAGCAATTATTTTGAGAATGATGAGGGTAATAGATGTACAAATGTGCTTGACGTAAGAGTTGTGTGAGTCCCAATGCAATGGTTTTTAAAAAAGAAAAGAAAGGAAATGTAAGACTCAGAGGAATTTAGATGTACAGGTAAATATGGATCTAAAAAATAAGCAAGGTATGTGTGGTGAGATTAGCTGAGTTCTCCATTGAAATCTGTAGTCAAATCTGAGCACAGTCATAGCGAACTCAGCCATCACTGGAGATCCTTTCTCTCTAAAGAAGTCTCCCAAATCTGCTCCTGACTGGTTGCATCCCTGCTCCATCCTCACATATTCTGCAAGTCTCAGCCTAAATTTCACTTTCTTTAAGCTTTCCCTCTACTTCCTGACTAATCGAGTCCTCTTTCCCATTGGCTATACCAAGTCACACTTAGGTAGGCTAACAGTTTTGAAGAGGACAATTGTCTTGGGCAGCCTCATACTCTCAGAATCTAGGAAGTGACTCAACCACCTCTGGTAGTCAATGACTCATCAATTAGCCCTTGGGCTTCATGATGTCAAGTGGCTTTATCTTATATGACATCACCATATTAGAAAGAACTTTGGCAGATTATCAAACAGTTTATTTTATGCAACATTTTTAAGTGCCTGTCACTCAGACAAAGGCGATCTATTTTTTATTGTTATCAAATACGATATCTAACATTTGGCAATCAGCATTTTTCAGGTATACAATTTAGTGTTCTCAATTACTTACGTTAACCACACTGCTCAACCCTCACCTATAATCCTCGATTTGTTTTTCTGTCTAAAACACTTTATAAAATTCTCTAGAAAATATAAAATCATTTTGTTTGCTATCATTTTGAAAAATAAAAGGCTTGGATTACATATTAGAAAAAAATTATTAAATGAAAAATTTACTATATATGTATATTGCTCATAACTATTCTCTCTCTCGCGCGCGCTTGTGCTCTCACTCGCTCTCTCTCCTACCTGTATAAAGGAAATGGTCTTGAGTGTGCTTTAGTTGGTACCTACCGACTCCAATGATGAAGGCACTGAGATGCCACAATGGAACATGTCTTCAACAACTCAATTTAGTCTACAGAAATAACACAAGGCTGTACAAATTCAAACTACCCCTTAAATCACTGATGGTTGGTTATTCTTCTGATTCATTTCCTCAAAGCAAAGCCATACCAGTTGTTATGATTATCGGGAAGTTAATCGACAAAACTGCCTATTGGAAGTTTCCATTTTGGCATGAGAGAAACTCCCAACCCAAATGGGTCATGCTGAGACTGGACTTGATCCTGAGTGCAAATCCACAGATACTGGGGCATAGCTTGTGTGCCGTTAAAAATAACAAATGTTTCTGGGCTGGCAACATTGTCAACCACACTGTCATAGCAATCTATGCTGCCAGGAACCAATGGTGGAGGCGTAATCTGGAACTGATCACCCTGGCAAAAGGAACCGGTGAGCACCTCGGCCTCAAACACGTAGATCAGCTTATCGGTGGCAGGAGTCTTCTTGATCCGATTTGCTAGCGTTTTGAGGTTCTTGGTGAAGTAGATCCCAGCTCCATATTTGGGGTCTAGTAAAAGAAAAAAAAATTCATTATCCAGCAGATCATATTGCCCATTAGGAGACTAAATGTGTGTTCTCTCTAATTCTCCAAACAATTACCTCCTCCACTTTAAGTGCCTGTGCGTGTAGGAAAGATGGTCTCTTGAGACAAGTTCTCATTGATGATCACTAAGACATTAATAATCATTAGAGTTTATAGAGCAATGCATGTTTTTCAGAGCATTTTCATCTCAGTTATCTTCAGTTGATCTGTGATTAACAAACTATGCTCTGTAGAGACTGTGACTCCGGTCAACACAACCATCAACCAAGCACCTGGCAAAGAGAGCATGACTAAGAGAGGTTCTTTTTCTCTGAAGGCAATACCTGGCTTCCACCTGCTCCAGACAGGGGTATGGCTAGAACTCTAGTGAAGAGGAATGGTGTAACTAGTATGTAATAAGAGAAGTCAGAGCACCTGCCACTCTTATTGGCAAAGTATCATGAAAATGTGTAAAGCAAAGGGTCTGCTAAACATCTAATTGTCGTGACAGGGTTCCCGCAGTGGTATTGAGGAAGAGAGATTCTGGATCTGAGGAACATCGTATTCTGCTCACCATAAGGTAGTCTTTCTTGTGGGGCCAGAGGAAGTCACCTGCTCTCACCATGGTCTAATGAAATACCCCACAAAGAATCTCCATATGCTGTTGATCTAGGTCAGGGTTTTTCCAGAGTAGTTTGACATAGTCTATATTCTATTCTATGTCATACTCTACAACGGCCCCAGGGGAGCTGGAATGATAAAGGAAGGCTGCAAGAGCAGAGACAGGCACAAGCCTTTGCAATTTTCTCTTAAGGCTGTGGTCGGTCAAATACATTTGGGAACCTATGATCTGGGGTCAGCAAATTGTGGCTCCTGAGTCAGAAGTGACACTTCCATGCGGCTCTGAAGTAAACTTGAAAAATGGTAAAGGGTTCGATTCTGATAATGCTGACTTCATTTGTTTGTCAAAACCCATTGACGACTCTCAATTTTTAAACTGTTGTGAGGGATGGGTTTGACTCTTCCATTTCAAAAGTTTGCCGACCCCTGGTCTAGGTCCATGCTTACCAGGCAATTTTCCAGCCCTCCAGCATCCTGAGTATGGTGATGCAAGTTTGTGTGAAGTTTCTGTTTGGAACTTTTAAGGACAGGGTTCATGTGTTAGTCTTTTTTCGAAACTCAACATGGGAATCAGGTGTCACTCCAACACGTGGCTATCAAGCACATGAAATTTGGCCAATCCAAAGGGAGATATGTTACAAGTATAAAATATATGCTATCTTAGTTAGACACATGTGTGCTAATCCCTGGGAAGAAATAGTCTCCATTCTGGCAAAAATCTTGTGTTTACGTTCTCTGGAGGACTCTTGGATACTCAAGAGGTCAAGGGCCACACTCTGGATCCTGATGCTAATTCTTGCTCAATGATCTTCCTGTCTCAACCTACACCTAAAACCAAATCCAACCTGCTGCCATCGAATCGATTCCGATGGAGCACATTTCTGAGGTTGTAATCTTTACAGGGGCATGCAGCTTTATCTGTCTCCCCCAGAGCAGCTGGGGAAAATTTCTCTGATGCCACATTCTTCTTCCTTCCTTCCTTCCTTCCTCCTTTCCTTCCTTCCTTCCTTCCTTCCTTCCTTCCTTCCTCCTTTCCTTCCTTCCTTCCTTCCT